>VDFB02061925.1:0-10918 GCA_007258455.2 Sequoia sempervirens | reverse complement strand
CAATTACAATACCAATGACGAACTAATATTTCTAACCAAATTGATCATAAGATAACATGATACTTAACTACTGCATCATAACTAATTATTAAACCATTGCATTATAAAATAATACTGAGTTCAAATAACATAATCACCATAGAATCATCACATCGACATATAAAGCATTAATGAACAACTATTTGAATAAACAATAATCCAATCAACACACAGAGTATCATAAATCATACTAATAATGTCATATCAAATGATCATGTCCACTAAAGGAATAACAACATCATCAAACTCCAAACCAACCAAATCAAACCATAATAGTATCATCATAGTATCAACGTATCTAGTTAAAGCATATAGATTAATAAGTCTAAACAGTATGAGGGGTATTACACAAATCCACCTACAACAGGAGAACCATTCAATCTCTCAAAATTTTACTGTTATTTTGGAATGATTATCAAATTGGATATGTCCAAAGCCTTTAATAAGTTGACTTGGAAACTTCTATACTTCATATACCTCTTGTCAACTTCAACCAGGGGAGTACTAATTGCATAATGAATTGTCTTCTTTTTCAATTCGATTAATCATCCCCCATAGGGTCTTCATAAATTAGAGGATTAAGTTAAAGAGACCCATTATCATGTTTTTTTTCCATCAAAATGGTAGAGGCCTTTAGTGTAGAACTTATACTAGCCAGTATGTTACAAAAATTTACATGACTTCCAATTCTAGCAGCACAAGCCAGTACATAGTGTTTGCATATGTTACCTGACTTACAAGATAGATGAGTTTCTAGGGGAGATGCAAATAAAGACAACTTTTCAATTTGTTTTAGTGTACAGTGTGGAGTATCTAAAATTTATTGTTAATTATGAATCTGACATTGACATATATCATTGAACTAAGATTGATACTCCTATTCTGATTCATTCGTGATAATTATTGGATCAGTGTGAAAAATCTAGAGATTTGTGTTTGACTGCAAAGAGTTATCTCTTGTGATTTATCAACCAATTTAACCCTAACACTAACCCCAAGCTCTATCATAGAACCTTAATCTTTACCCCAACCCCAACCCTAATCCTAATAGAATCCTATACCTAATTTTAATTAAAGTCTAACCCTATTTGAACCTTAAACTTAATTGAACTCATGTTTAGGGTTAGGGTTGAATTACAAGTTAGGGTTGAATTATGGTTGCGATTAGGGTCAAATTCAAATAGGATTATATTGAGTTTCAATTAGTTGCTATTCAATTTAGGGTTAAGGTTCAATTAGTATTCAATTCTTGGTTAGGGATCAATTAGGTTATAGTTCAATAAGGGCTTCACTAATGTGGTTATCTTAAATTAGTTAGATTGTAGTTAGGGTTCACCTAAGGCAAGGGCTATTGTCTATTTTATGGTTGAATTCACCTAGGGTTCTCTAGGGTTTGATACAATTAGGGTTACAATTATAGTTCAATTAGTGTTAGAGCTAGGTTATAATACAAGTTCAACTGAAGAATTCAAGGCTTAATTAGTGTTAGAGTTAGGCTGCATTAATAAAATTTTCCATAATGATATGGAAAGGCATTCAATTGATTCATATACAAATGCATAAATAAGAATTGGTAATTAAGAATTCTAGAACTAAAGTTATAACAAAAATACAATCCTTAGCTTAATCATTTGTTCTTGTTAGGGTTGGGATAAGAATTTAATGGGTCCAACTGAGACTTAGGAAATAAAACCTGCAAGGAGGAAATAAAGCATTAAAATCAAAGTTGGGTTTTAATTTTAATCCGGTGACATAAGCCTAAGCCATTAACTCTGGTGGTCATGTCACTGATGGCTTAGCCAAAGCCTTTCATTAAATACTAACTATATAATGTGTAGGTTTTCCAGATTTGAAGATATGGGAGAAGATCTCGATTGTACCCCGCCAACTCGTAGACCTAAGGTGTTGCTCTATTATTTGGTGCGAGGTCAGCAAAAGGCATATGTGTGTCCTGTATGGAATGTGGGCCCCAATCTCCACTATTGAGCTCATAACCCATGGTTTTAGATCGACAACGAAGATCAAAAGCTAATGTAAATCTCTGTTGTTCCCTGCTAGCTGGCAAGAGGAAGATGAAGGTTGTTGAAGCATTAATGAATTATTCCTCGCTTGTGTAGACACGTTGATCTTAATCTATGTGAAGATGTTGTTGTTGGAAATCATGAAGGGTGATCTTTGGATTCTCATGTAGCTCTAGTTAAATGGTGACTGTACATACGCCACCAAATTGCCATGTTTACACATGCATTTTTACTAAGCATTGATGAAGGTTGCCATTACCTCGCACAATAAATAGAAGAGGAATTTACTACTAATAGTGTCATTCTTGTAGTAGTTAGAGCACTTTGTGGGTTGAGTCTAATCAAGTTTGAATGCTTGTCTGAGAAGAGAAAATGAGTAATTCAGTAAGGAGGTCTATTCGTTTGAGCTCACAAAAGCTCAGTTCTGCTATTCAGGAAGGTACTTTGGTTGACAAGCCCAAGCTTGTGCCCACTAGATGCAGTAGAAGGTTGCAATTCTAGGATGTTGCTGCTCAACTGGTAGATGACAAAGGCAAGCAATCGGCGGTGTGCTCCATTACTAGTGTTGGTAGGAAAATAAGGTATGAGCAGCATGGCTCCTCTGGATGCCAACACTCGCCCATTGACCTTATGAGCAACACTTCTGATGATGTAACCAAGACTGACTTGGACTACTATCGGTATTTACCTCTCTTCAATCACTATTTTTTCTCTGATGATGAAGAGATAGCTGTGGTGCCATTGGTTGTTAAAACCCCAAGCGAACCAATTCGAACCGTATTGGGCAAGGGCAAGAAAGAAGATGAGGCTAAGAGTTTACCGTATTGGGCAATAACTAGAAGCGGGCGTGTATACCAGGGTCAGAGTTTTGGTAATGGAATGGTGGTGGGTAAATAAGAAGTTGATGTGGTGCTTTCGTGGAAAAAAAATTTCCTGGTTTTTTTGCGTGGATAGCGACAAGGGGATTTTGATGACAATTTATGTTCCCCTTTTCTTTTACGCTACCCCAGTCCATGCACTTTATATGTTTTGCAGATTCAACATGTGGGAAGTTTTGAAATGAAATTCAAATGCAATGGAGATTTTGTTCAAATTAAAACCCCAAGCGGACCGACTTGAACTGTATTGGGCAAGGACAAGAAAGAAGACGAGGCTGAGAGTCTACCATATTGGTAAGGGCAGGGTGGCGGGTAAATAAGAAGTTGTTGTGGTGCCTTCATGGAAATTTGGTTGCCTGGTTTTTTTTTGTGGATAGCGACAAGGGGATTTTGATGACAATTTGTGTTCCCCTATTCTTTTACGCTACCCTAGTCCATGCACTATAAATGTTTTGTAGATTCAACATGTGGGAAGTTTTGAAATGAAATTCAAATGCAATGGAGATTTTGTTCAAATGAGAATTTGTGGTGAAATTACATTTGAGCCTGAAGCTTGTTGCTCCCTTGTCATATAAAAAGGAATTCAAGGCTCATTTGTAGGGAGAGAAATCTCTAGCTAGGTTTTGAGTTGAATATATGGGTAGAAAGATATCTGTCCTCTGATGAGGAAGTGATATTTGTGGTGCCATTGGCTGTTAAAACCCCAAGTTGATGGAATAGAATAGATAGCCTATTTTGAGTTTTGGATGAATATATGCAAATTATCTTAAATTGTATGCAGATATGACTTATAGCATGAATAAACATATAATTCTAATATATTTTACCTCTGCTATGTGTGGATTTAGTGTGATTTTAAATGAAATGTTAATGAAGTTGTCATTCTTCTTTTGAGAATTTGTTCAATTGTGTGTCTATGTTTTTCTTTGATTCAAGAAAATCAATTAAATGCTTAAATTGAGTCATAAGTTTACAATTATTTACAAAGGATTTGATAAGTAGTAATATATCAGAGAATTGAGCTCCATAATGCAAGGTATTATATGAGGGTCGGGCTTAACCGGCACACTCTAAGGGTACGCTCCCTTAGATGTCCAGCACCATGTGGGGCCCTCTTAACCCAACCTCTCTCTCATTTCTATAGCATTTCTTTAACCGCACCATTTCAAATCTATGTTTCTGTAGTACTCCACCATTGCAGTTTACACTTGCCATTCCCATTCCTGTTCTCCTTCCATAGCTGTTCGCGTTTTTCATTTCCACTTTACACATTTGCTCGGTCATTGGATTGGGGGATATAGTCTTAATCCCACATTCATTTCATTACATGAATTGTGGTGAGTGTTCCTTTTATATTACGAAGTATCGGTTCATTTTCTTTGTTAGGAAATAGAAAAGATTTATCTTTCTTATAACTTTAATAACCATTTTAAAAAGATTATATCTTATTTATAATATTTATTAATGTTAATTATATTTAATTGTTTATTTTAATGAAAATTTTTTTATTATGTTTTATTTAAAAATAATATTATTTTTATATTAGATGATTGATATTTAAATTAAATGAATTAAATGTGATGCTGAATGTTGATTATTTGAAGTGTTAAAAGAGGTTTGGACTTGATTTTATAAATTCTTTTAAATATGCAAATTAAGTGTTCTTTTCTTTGGTTCAAATATGTGTACAAAATAAAACTAGTCTACAAGCTTCAATCTATAATTCCAATAATCAACTAGTAAAAAATTGATTTTTATCTTTTAACATTTACACTTTATTGTGGATTGACAATGTTTACAAACATCATTTTTTTTAAAGCAAAGGCAGTAAACCTATATATTTATATATTAATATAATAAGAGTGAATATGCATAGTATTACAAAATCTACTAAATTGTGAGGCTTGTGTTATCTTCATTTAGATCCCTAGATGGTCAATAAATGTCTCAAAGTATTGCTTTGGTTCATATCCATGTCTGAGAAACCGAACTAGTGTGCAAATATATATCTATACCATAAGAATCAACTAGCAAATAATTGATGTTTAGAATTTAGTTGTGTTGATCTTCTAATATTTGAACCTCAATATAGATAGAAAGTGTTTAGTAACATTTTTAGGGAATGTGCTAAATTGTGAGGATTTTGTTCTCCTCAATTAAAGCCCTAACCAAACCAATTCCATGACATAGGAATAATGATTAGAGACATGATGATATATGCTATGAGAAAATGTTATTACATTTCTCTCAATGAAAATGTTCTTTTGATAAATCCTCATTGTCCGAATAATCTTTGATCATTTTAAATGCTTAAATGATTTTTTTTTTATGTAAAATACAACATGTGAATCAAGATAAACATGCATTAGGTAAGCTCACAATGATTAGTGGGAGGGTGCTATCAAGATTTAAATTGAATTTAAATTTTAAATGTGTAGGGTTGATAATTACTACGTCAAGTTTGCACTAGTAGATCTTATGCAAGGTAGGGTAATGTCATGAGATTAATTCACACAAGAATATCCCACTTGTAGACTTGTTATTGAACAAAGGACAATCTATTCAAAGTTTACCAAAAATAGTAATGAGAAAGGGCGTGAATATATATTTTTTCTCTGAGATTGATGTGCATGTGAACTTCTATTATGGTGTATGTTAAAGTAAACAAGATATCAATGAGGAAACTATTTAAGTAATTTTGAATACTAAAAGATATAGATTTACTTAAAATATATATAGTTTACAATTATATTCTCCTTCCAATAGTAACTCCACCAAAGGCATACAAAATTTAAAAAATATGTAATGAATAACATATATCAAACATTTAAAATAAATATGAGAATTTTTTTGTTTAGTTGTGTATTTGTATCAATTTATATATATATATATATATATATATATATATATATATATATATATATATTATTACTAAATTCTAGATAGATTCTTATTTTCTCACTATTTGGAGATCATTATTTAGTTCCTTTTTTTTCCCCTCAATTTCCTTATATAATATTACACCTCTTTCAATGCAAAGGAGTCCATATCTAATCACTTGCTCAACCTAGATTTCATAGGCTTTTCCAAATGACTTATATTTGTTAAACCTTTCAATCACACAATTAATATCAATACATAATATCTCTAAATCATCAAAAACCAAAGGTCCATCTAATGCATGTGTTAAAATATTTAAATTATTTTGAATATAAGAAGTTAATATAATTTGCTAAAAAATTTAATTGATAGGATCTTGCTAAAAAAATTGTCTGCTATCAATTGAAAAATAGTATTCCAATGTTACCAACTCAAGGCCCCTATTCCAAGTTGTGCAGAAAAAAGAGCCTTTGATGGAAGGAGATCAAAGAATTGCTTCAATAAGATTTTATCTCCATCTAATCTCAATTGCATGAGTCCTTGAATGAGGAGTTGGTGAGATTCAAGCATAATTTGAGAATATTGTAAATTAAGAAGATTCATAGTTTAAAAGTTAGGGCTAAAATAAATTGGCTAAAAAATGGAGATAAAGGCTTTGATTTCTTCTTTAATTATATAAAGGAGAAAAATGCTAGGGAAGAAATTGGATCAATCTAGGTGAATAATCAACATATAAATGGTCTTTATTTGGTTATAAATGAATTTCAATCTTTCTATTAATCCATTATTTTCTTTGTTGAAGATAGCAACGTGGACTATAAAAGATCCCAAGATCATTGTGCACAAGTCATCCCTAGGAAAATCAGAGAGGAAGACAATGATTGGCCTACTAGAGATATCTCTAAGGATGAGATTGTAAAGGATATTAGAATATATAAAAAGGATATTTCTCCAAGTATAGATGGGCTTGCTACAATTTTATAAAAAAAATTTAACTAGATTAGGGTTGGGGTTAAGGTTCAATTAGGATAAGAATTAGTGTTAGGGTTGGGGTTAAGGTTCAATTAGGATAAGAATTAGTGTTAGGGTTAGGATTATAGTTCAACTATAGTTCAAAGTTAGGGTTATGGTACAATTAGGACTACTATTTAATAAGTGTTCCCTTAGGGTTATGATTAGAGTTATGAATCTAAAATTAGGGTTCAATTAGGGTTATGATTAGAGTTATGAATCTACAATTAGGGTTCAATTAATGCTCACTTAGGGTTTCTTTCTTGGGAGAAGTTTATTGTATGGTACAAGTGTATTTTATAAAATTAATATTTCAAGAATTAGTTGTAGATAATACTACATGTTATTTTTCATATGGTATTAAATTGTAGATTAAATTTGATAATAGATTTCCTTCCTTCTTTTGCATTGTAAGCTACCATAATATATGGCCTTCAAATCCTATTCATATTTTGAGCTTTTCTAAACTATACAACACGACATCCAACAAATAAATTTTTTATACATTTTTTCCAAGCACAAATCCTTAGAATTCTTAATGTGTTACTTAGGTTAATTGTTTATTGCAATAAATAAATACACATATATATATATATATTATTATGGATTTAAGGGAAAATATTGAAATATTTTATATATAGAAAATTTAATGCAAAGGGATTCAAGTACATGTACCTTTGCTTTTGTTAATGTTGATGAAGTGCCAAATTTGATGACATGATCTTCCTAAAAAGCTGGAATATCTTTGCTCTATGTGGCACTTGAAATTTTCTCTGAAAACTATAACTAACTCTACCTCAAATTTGTGACTTTGGACCTATTTTGCATCAAATAAATATAGGCTTTGACACATGCCTCCTAATCTAGCATAACGTAATATAAATCACTCAAAATAAATTTAGAAGATGAGTCATTGAGTTGAGGTGGATCTTTGGGAAGGTCAATGCTTGTATCTCTCGATAGAAATTAAGATAGATAAAGAGTCAAAGAACGTCGAAGATAAAGTCGTCGTCAATAGATAAAGGGAGATCGAGGATATAGAAGAAGATAAATAGATCTCGCGAAATAGAAAAATTAATATTATTTTAATTTCATATTTTAAATGTCGATTTTTACATCTTTTAACAATTCAATATATAATACAAATAAAATATAGTTAATAATTTAATTAACTAGCATACCTATATTAATTAATAATATATGTAAAACACGTCGAGAGTTATCTTTATCAAGATGTAACGCCCCGCCGTGCAAACCCCAAAGGGCAATAACACAATAATTACAGCACAATTTTTTTTATATAAACATAACATACATAGAATACACATTAAGTCATAACATGAATTTCAATTAAATAGATTCATTAACACATACATCCCTTGGGGTACACGAAGAGTCATTACATGACTTAGATCCATACAAAATCAATAAGGAATAAAATCCAAAGATATAAAGTGAACAATAACAAATATAACACATACATGAAAAATTCATTGATAAGAAGCCATCTACACATAAATACAACATATGCATGATTAACATAACACATTGAATAACAACTACCATGGTTAATATCCACACCAAGTTTAACATTTCATTACAGTACAATGTTCAAGAAGTACAATGATGTAAAAGTGTTTCCAAACATAAATGGGAACCATACACAATATAACATGATACAAATAAATAGATGAATACAAAGAATCATAACTGGCTCCAAGACAAATAGAACTCTGGAGTCGCTGCAACAGCACCAATCCGCACCTCTCGATCCTCGACTGGGGACCCAATGGGGTGCTTAGCACATTCCACCCGACCATGTGAGTCTGAAGACCCACCCCTCGTGCTAGGAGCTACAAGAAAGAGACCTCAACCAAGAACATCCAACAGAGAACCACAAGACTCAACGTCATACAAAAGTATCATAACACTCAGGAATTACAATGACATAATCAACCACATCCAAGAGTCATAAATCTCATCACATGAATCAAAGCAATAACCAGTAAACAAATAACGAAAGGATGATCATGAAACACTTCCAAAAACATAATATAATTCCAATAACATCATATAACAGTACCATAAGAGTACAAGGTCAAAACCCAAACATCAACAAGATTTATACAAGACCAAAGATTACACCAAAGATCAAGTAGGGTAAAACCATAAATCAATTCAAAACAACTATGTTTCATCAATTCAAGACAAAGAACCACTTCCAGAGGATTTCCAAAGAAGCAACATAATAAGGAGTGTTAGAGGAGAGTGTCATCGCATGGCTTAACATGGATTCTCCAGGCTACCCTATCGCAAGGTGCCGCCTCCATCTACTAACGGATTATCCAGGCAACCCGAGTGCTAGGAGCTGCCTCCATCTATGGTTATCCAGGCTACCTATCTCAAGGCACCGCTCCATAGGGTTGCTCATGTGGAATCGTTAACCTTTCATGAAGACAAGGTAACGATCTTGCCAACCACAGCCTTCTCAATCCCCTTTAGCCTGTGATAGCACTAAACAGCGGACGAGGCATCAATTATCTTTTTAATGTGATTCTACCCACCCCCTAATTAATTATTTAAATTATCACTTTTTAATTTCACTCTAACAAGGGCCATCCTGGCGCCCCTTTGTGCGCCGACCACCCACTTAGAGCCACTCTCTCTCTAGTCACTCAAAACACAAAAAAACAAAATCCAAGGGTTGTACAACATAACAAGAACATTATATCACAACAGAGAAGCATGCGAGGCATTACCCATCTCGCTAACAAGTACAACATTAGAGTCTCACAAAGTCTCGTACAACCCTTTCAAAATCCAAATACCAAGGCACTTGCCACATCAAAGCTCATAGAGAGAGATCATTGACCAACCATAAAAACAAGCCTCTGGAAGATTCTCAAAAAGTTACACTAGGGTTTCCCCATGAAAATCTAACAACAATAAAAGAAAAACCTTGAAGAACTAATTTCAATTCAAATATGATGAGAGAATACATCAAAATAAGATCAACAACTCCCTTAAACAACATCAACAACTTCGATACGAACTAAATCGGACATCCAAGGGAAACCTCTATTTTCTCCTCTCGGAATACCCAACTCAAAGAACTTCTCAATTTGACTCCTTAACAACTCCAGCAGAATCATCAATCACAACAAAGATAACATTAACCGATTTACCACTTAGGGTAAGGAACCAAAAGAAAACATATGGGTTCCCAATGAATAGCAACATACATAAGTTGAGAGAAATTCCCCAAACTCAAAATCAACTCACGAAAAGTCACATCGAAAAAAATCCATAAAACCAAACATTCAAATAATATATATCCATTCATTCAATAAGAAGTAACTTGAAACAATCTAAAAAGAACATTATTTTAAAGATCAATCATTACCAACAAATTAAAACAATCATGAACAATAATACGGGTTCCCATTTTACACACATAATTCCATACAAGGAAACCATCAAACACATCAACCTTGAAGAACACTATCTTAAAACACTTACAATGAACAGGCCATCGAGACATCTCCATAAATATCCCACAAATAACACCCATCTTAAAACAATTACATAACACTTAAACCAATAATCAAAACACTTGGTTTAAAACAACAATCACTCACACCTTATAACCATAAAGACATTTCTTTAATTTAAGCATTATTTCAACGTTCTTATCACTTATTTTAACATATCCACTTAATTTGATTAAGAGAGTATTTACTACAAATAATTATATTTAAAATAACTATATCATTTATAAGATAACCATCTCCATCGACTGTTTAATACGAATCCTAATTACAACTTTAAAATGTAACACTAAGATGACAATTCTATAAATTACAACTTTATTATAATACTAAGGTGACGATACTAATGAATTATTTCACATAGTAGTTTTGATAAATAATTATCATTCATAGACTCATTAGATAACAAAAAGGGTAATTAAAACCATTTAACATTTAATGAGAAATCACCTCTTAAACACAATAAATTATCTAAGAAGGCCAAAATATTCTTTTCTCATATGAATAATTTTCACATAATAACCACATAGAAAAATTTCAT
>VDFB02061924.1:0-25197 GCA_007258455.2 Sequoia sempervirens | reverse complement strand
CACGATGACACCACTGCTAGCTATTTGGTGATCACGATATCGCGGGTGGGTGCCACGTGTCTCAGTTTGTCGATGCTGAAAAGAGTAAAAAAAAAGTGTTTAATATGTGTATCGGACTTTAGTGCGTTATGGAGCGGGTTACTAAACCACATGTGAGATGCATGTGCTCATGATCAACGATGATGTTTTAACCTTGTTGAAAAAAGCTGCTTGATGGATAGGTATTGATGCTGCTCCCTATTATGTATGATCGTGATCACCGATTAAGGGAATCAACGATTACCTGCTATCGCGTGATCCTAAACTTAAGGGAGTTTAATGATCATGATATTGCGGGCAGGCACCACGTGTATTCTTTTGGCGCTGCGTATTATGGTGGGTCCTTGATAATGATGTGGAGATGTTGTCACCTTTTTTGAAGGTGACCGTTCGATAATTTAATAGAAACAAGAGATCAACGACAAAGATTTAAATTTGCGTCAAATATAATTGAAGCCATTGGCGCAGTGTGCAAGTAAGCTTTAATGGCAGACGAGACGTCTTCTGGCCATTTCTCATAAATTCTAAGTATTTAATTTCAGGCTATCTTCACCACAAGGGCATTCAAGTGTTTTCCAAGCGGTCCAAAGCCAAAGATAGAGTTTTTTCAAAGCAATTATAGTAGGGTTTGATTTTTTGCACGGCGCAAAATCCCATGAGTTACTTTCTTTATCACTGTTTCTGTTTGAATGTGATTCTTGTGGAGGGTTGTTTTGTGTTGGTCAACAGTTTTCTGGATTAAGGTTCTAGGGTTACTGGTGTTCTTCCTTGAATTTTAGGAAATTGCAAATTTAATTTAATTTGTTTTGGTAGCCCCATTGTTCACAAAATCGATCTTATAGGAAGCCTTCTGAATGCATACCACTAAAGCAGCATTCTAGCCTTATTGATTATTTGCAAAGGAATCTATACGATGATTTTCTTGACCAATTCCCTTTGTCAACAAATGACAAGAAGAGGGGTTTGATCTTAATAAATGGGATAGCCTTAGGTGAGGGATTAAGATATAAAACCTATAACATTGCGGATGCTAGGGTAGAAATGATGGGCTTGGAAATGTTTAGGAGATGGTATGGGCAGCGAAATATGTCTCATCCTTTTTCAAATGGTTGGAGATATGATATGGGAAAACTTGTGGTGCTGAATGTATTTCTTGATGTTGACCTACTCAGGGCAGTGGCTGCACGATATGATCCCGTCACAAGGATTATCAGGGATAATGATGGCGGGGTTTTACTGAATATAAATGTAGATGAGATTCGGCATGTTTTTTATTTAAGTGAATACAACTCATTCTTGGTCCGGATAGACCTTGATGAAATGGAGCAGGAATATGCCAGGTCACAACCTCTTTTCAGATTAAAGTTGCTTCCTCCTCATCTAGCCAAGGTGGGCAGTTCAATGATTCACATCAGCCCAACTGACCAGGAACCTTTCAGGTTGAGTTGTTTTGTTGATCATTTCTTGGCAACTTTTTATTCACTTTGCCAAATTTAAGGTTTCATCCCTAATACCGAGATGCCCATTGCTTATATGTTTATGGGGGCTCAAATTCAGCATCCTAACTTTTCTGTAGTGTACGACTATGCTTCTTTCCTTGCTAAAAGGATACATGAGGGTTTGCTGAACTTGTATGTGGAGGACGTTGGTACTCCTTTCTTTTAGTACTCCTTATTAATGCATATGTTCTTGTACAAGAATGTCAATTTCTTCTCAGAGAAAATGGAGTTGAGGTAGGAGATGAATGGAGAAAAATTACCAGTGCAGGCTTGGAGTGCAGACTTGTCTTACAACAAGGGAGATGCCAGTTTTGTGCAGTTTGATAATTGCTTTGCTTTCAGGCTCAGAGCTATATTGATGGTGAATATTCTAAGGATTCTTGAGGATTTGTACGACTTCCTCCAACCCAAAGTGAGAAAGCCTGATTTGAAGGTGTCATAATTGGGGTGACATCATTCTATACCCTGTAAGCACTGTCCTAAGGGTTTATGGTTTTTAGGGAGCTCCTCATATTCTCCCATATAATGTACCATCAAGAATGAGATTTGTAGAGGTCATGTGGCAACTAGGTTGCATTCATGAAGATAATTTGACATGAAAAGGAAAAGAGACTTTGTTCCCTGATTATACTATTGTTTCAGACTTTGCTATTTCCAAGGGAGGATGGATTCACTTTGACAGATATTTTGATGACTACCATTTAAAGAGTGGATTTAGAAAGAAGCATGACCCTGAGGGATTCTTTGCCCTATTTAGGCAAAGAATTAAGGGTGGCAAGTTTTCTCATGTTTTTAATTTTCCTGAGGATTTGATTAGAAATGAGTTTGGTTTGAGCCAGCAGGAATTAAATAAAGAGAAGTGGATTGCTTATAAGAAAATGCTGGCCATGGTGCATAAACTGGATCCAAAATATCATCCACTGATAGAGTTCACTCCATTTCATAAAAAAATTTATTTCTTGATGAATAATTTCAAAGAAATCATGAGCACCCTGAGAACCAAGAAAATAAACTTGGAACTAGACTAGGGAATTCAGGGATTAGAGGTGAGGCCTGAAGAAATAAGGCCGACCTATCAGCCACCAGTGGATAGGCCTCTATACAGGAGGAAGAGAGATGATAGCAGTGATGAAGAAGGAGGAGATAAAAAAGGGAAACAAATAATGAAAACATCATCACAACCGGGTCATGGGATTAGAAAAATTGGTGGGATAAAGATTGTGGATCTGGATTCACCACCTAGAAATGTAGAGCTGCCATCAGAGCCAAGCCTTAAGGGGCGAAGAGTTGAGGAGTCACAAGAGGCTCTGGTGGATGAAATAATCGTAACTGATTAGGACATGCAGGTTGGTATCCCCTCCCCTCCTAGATCAGCACAATTGGTGTTAACTGATATGGATATAAAGGGGCAGTGTGCATAAGATGCCAGGATGGTGGCTTGCAAGGCGTTCTTGGATGATGATGCCTTCGTGAAAACTCCTATGTTCTTACAGTTGATCTAGAGGATAAAACTTGAAGAATATCAAGATAAATGCAAGACTAGGAGGGAATCAAAACCTGATAGGTCTGACCAGGAGAATGATGATGAAGTCAAAGCTAAATTAATGGAGCAATTCAAAAGCATCACTCCTAATGAAGGAAGGAAACTTGTAGCTCAGGCTAGTGTCTTACTCCTCCCTAAATGGGACATAGCTAATGCTGTAGCATCCAATGCTATTATGTAGTCTAAGCATCATATGCAAAACAGTGAAGAAGTCAAGGCAACTCTACAAGACTCTACTTTTAGTGAGGAATATGAAACTTTAGCCATATGGGCACTAGCACCTCAAGGTAGAAAACCAAATGTGGCTGATATTAGCCCAAGTCTAAGGGGCGGGCTCATTATCAAGAGATAGAGGGAGTGAGTGAGTGAGGGAGAGACCTAAGAGAGGGAGAGGGGGTAGGATATTGAAGATAGTAGAGAGAGATAGAGAGAGGGAGGGAGTGGGGGAGAGAAAGACCTAAGAGAGGGAGTGAGTGAGTGAGAGAAAGACCTAAGAGAGGGAGAAGGGGTAGGAGGGAGAGACTTGGAGAGAGAGACCCGAGAGAGGGAGAGAGAGGGCCAGGGAGGGAGAGACTTGGAGAGAGAGAGAGGAGGGCTTATGGTTTGGGGTTTAAGGGTTAAGGGTTAATGGTTTAGGGTTTAGGGTTTAGGGTTATGGGTAGTGATGGAACTTCAAAGTTTTGTTCTGAGTGTTATATTTTATAAAAACAACACATATGGACTAATAGTTGAACACAAAAAATGAACCAATAGTTGAACACTATAACTTTTTGAAAATCCTTCACATTTAATGAGAAAATACATGTTATTTATTGTGCTCACCTTTTATATTTGTAATAGGACAAACTATTAATATAAAATTATCCAATGCTTGTACTGATGGAACGTCAAATTTTATTCTTAATGTTTTACTCATGCCCTACCTTATGTCACTGGGCTTTCATGGTGTTGGAAAATTTCTTAGGGCTGCAGTTTTAGCTTTGTCTTCATCTTAAACCCTTGTGTTTACGTAATGCCTTGGTTGGGATCTATTTCACCATTACCTTTTTTGAAGGGTTTTAAAAACATCTTATGCCCATCGTTCCATCTAGGCCTGGTCCCTTTGGTCTTATTATTTTATTTCCTCTGTGGGTCTAATTTTCCTAAGTCCTGGTTGGCCCTATGCTGAACGCTTTTAAAAAAACTTATGTCATTATTTTCCATCCACCTAGTAATGTCCCTTTTCCCTTTAATGAATGTTTTATTTTTTAGAAGGATAAAATTTGCGGTGTCGTCGATCAAAATTCCTTCAAGATCAATGGTTGCCCGACATCCCGCGATTGGGAATTGTAGGATGGTGATATCGCGAGTGGGCGACACGTGTCCCATTTGTGGATCAAATTTGTGCAACTGTTCATCAACTATCCTTTGATCAGAGTTGTTCCCCACCATCCCGTGATGGTGCTTTCATTGATTGCGAAGTCACGAGCGGCTACCACGTGGACTGTACAAGGTGGGGCCTGAGGAAATTTTCCATCTGCCTAGTAATATCCCCTTTCCCTTTAATGAATGTTTTATTTTTCAGAAGGATGAAATTCACACTGTCATCGATCAAAATGCCTTCAAGATCAACAGTTTCCCACCATCCCATGATTGGGAATTGTAGGATGGCGATATCGCAGGCAGGTGACAAATGTCCCATCTGGGGATCAAATTTACACGACTGTTCATCAAATGTCCTTTGATCAAATTTGCAGGATTAAATCACACACATGGTGATATTTTCCAGGGAGCTCAGTTGGAAGACATTCCTCAATCCAATTGGTCATAATTTTCCTCTAAGAAGAAAGTCAGCAAGACCTTGTAGATGTCTTATGTTCATGGAGCTTAATAAGTTTTAATAATTTTTAGTCATTTTAAATATTTTTTATTTTTTGATAAAGATAGGTATATTTAGACTTTTGATGGCTTATGTACAATTACGCATATTCTTTTATTTATTATATTTTTTGCAATATCATGTTATTCTTGATTAATCACATTATTTGTTTGTCATTTTTATTTGTTTTGTTGAAAAATATTTTATCTTTACTTTACATCATGATAATTTCAAAATTATCTAATTTAAATTTATAAATAAAAACTTATTTTTATTAATCTCTTGAAGTACGTAGGTCCTAATATTTTGTAGATTAATAACTATCTAAATATCTATTTCTTTCCTTTATTTCTATAAATGTGTCTTATGTCTCTATTGACATTTATGAGATGTGTATGTAATTCTTAGCACAACACTCTTAGAGATTAGGATTTATTTTCACATTTATCTATTTTCTTATTGTTCCTATTAGTGGCTAATTAAATCTTCATTGAAAACCTACAAAGAGCTTCGGTCCTTCAATCTCAAAGCTTGTCTAATTTCTTGATGAGAATCATTCACATTGATTCCCAATATTGTGCTCCTTGCATGATACATTTATGGGTAAAATGCACTTGCACTTTAGTATGTGGGGTTGAAAACATGAGTAACAAACAAATGGTTCTTTTTCATTTTTACATGACTGGCTTTCATTTTTACTATATAAAGCACTTTATTTTCACTTTTATTTCTACATGGTTTTCATAAGCTGTCAAATTCACATTTCTAGTCTTTTAAAAATAAGGAAGGTTCTATTAGTGTCCCCAATCTTGCTAAATATCATGTATTGTGAGAAAGCAATAACATATAAACTACCAATTATAGAGAGTATAACAACAAAACGAATTTTAAAACTACCACATAAAACAACGCTAGAAGAATTCAAAAATAGAGATACCATTCTCCTACAAATACTATGTGTATATCTAAACCCTATATATGTAACTACACACTGCTTACCTCAAAATCAATAGAATAAAATTCTCATACATTGTTTCTATAATGACTTAGAGAATACTATAAGATTTAAACTAATGAATTTAGAAAAATATTAAATCAATCAAAAATTGTTTCTATTATCCAAAATACTATATAAGTAAATTCAAGCTTCCTCAATCTTAAGCTCTTCAACAATAACCCTGTAAGTGAACACTTTATCCTAATCAACTCCAACCCCACTTTAGCCCAAACCATAACCTAACCCTAACCCCTAATTGAACCTAACCCCTAATTAAACTCTGTAGCCCCTCGATTGAAATCTAACCCCAATTAAATTAGTCAATTGAACCCCTGCAACCCTAACCCTATTTGTTCCTAACCCTAGTATCTCACAAAATACGATCGAAGACCCTTGCCAACTCGATAAACCTATTGATATGATAAAGCTACCTATCTTCATTAAGGTGGTAGAAAATTTTTGTTATACAACATGCCTTGAAATTGGAGATAGGGCACCTGAAAGAAGGTAAACACCAAGGAAATGGTCGGGCTGGTAGTCATGGAAGATGTGATAAAACTTTCCCTAAAATGTGATTATAAATATATACTTCAATTCAAAGTGCAAGACCATACTTCATTCACTTGGATTACAACTTTTGAAGAAGTGGTAGAAGAAATTATGGGTTTAACAACAAAAGAATTGAACATTTTGAAGCATGAAAAACAAGATGATGTTAAGTTTTCACACATTATACAAAAGGTCATTTTCAATAGATATATCTAAGTTAGTTAATGCCATTTTGTCATGATATACTTCTTTGATGCTGTCAATACTAAATCTAATGATTGATGAACATTTTTGCTTTTAAATTTATTATTCTTGGTTGATTGTTGTTATAGACAAGTTGGTATGATTTCAAATTTCAATGTGTACCCCTTATATATGGAATTGGAGATAAAAATGGACACAAACAATAATGAAATCAAATTGATTGCTTCCAAATCATATTCATGAAAATGCTATTTTTCAAGTCAATAGCATCTTGGATAAAGATAACTCACTGTTTTTACATATAATATTAATTAATATAGGTATGCTAGTTAATTAAATTATTAACTATATTTTATTTGTATTATATATTGAATCTCGTTAAAAGATGTAAAAATTCATCACTAAACATATATAGGAAAAATGGTTTAAAAATTACATATTTTCAAAAAATAAAATATTAATATCTTTCTCTACTTATCTCTCTCTCTCTCTCTCTCTCCCCTCTCTCTATATCTCCTTATATAGACTATCTTTCCATATATATATATCTCTCTCTATATATATATATCCCCCTCTATATCCCTATCTCTATATATTTATTTCTGATGAGGGCTGAAGACAAGACTTGTAGAAAATAACCCACAAATAATAGAATAATTTTATTATTCGTAAAATGGAGCTTACGCGTAGGATCTCATAACCCCAAGTTCTACAACACATGCAAGTTTTTCAAGCATAAAGCTATAGAATCACCCTTTTGCAATATGAAGCTTGTCCTCAAAAGCTACCTGCAATTAGAAACCCACCCATAAATAGAGCTCCTCTTTAGTTTGGAGCCAAAACAACATTCAAATTTGAGTATAGGCAGTTTGGTGCCAAAAAATTACAACTTGAAGTTCAAATTTTCAAAAGAACAATTGCAATTGTATCTTCTAGAAAGTGCGCCAACTTTCCGGGGCCATAACTTTTTATTCGGGACTCCGATTCGCGAACCGTTTGAACCGTTGGAAAGGTCTCGAAGTCAATAACATGCTTGAAATATGCTATGCCAATTTTGGCAAGTTTCAAGGCTGATCTGGGTACTCTAAGTGCCTCAAATCTAATTTAGAAGATTTTTAGGTGTAAATCTGGGAAACTAAAACTGCAATATCTTTCAACCCAGGAATAGAAAATAAAAACCGTAAATTGAGAATTTCATCATGATGAAAAGGGTATCCAAAAATGTAAAAACATCTAAAAATTGAGAAACTTGAAATTTAACTATTTTTGGGTGATGCAAGATTGCCCTTACACCACTGGATGCTCCTACATTAGACACCCAGGGTAATTTGAAAAGTGACCCATCACGTCTCATATGGTTGAGGAAAACCCAACCGGTCAACCACTGCCTTAAATAGCCAAGATGAATCTTCCACAGGCCTTCCTCTCCATTTCACCAGATATTCTTCATATTGCCTATTTCTGGTACTCCTTCCCACACGACTATCTAAGATTGCTTCAATCTCCTCCCTTTCTGAAGCAGGTGTTGGAATGCTATACTACCCTATTGCTGGTGCTTCCTTCATTCCACCTTCATGATACTCTTTCAAATCTAAAATGTTGAACATAGGGGAAATGTTGATTCCATCAAGCAACTCTACCTCATATGCATTCCTTGAATCATGCTTCTTCAAAATCTTACAGGGACCAAATTTCTTCATCTACAATTTGTTATAGATTCCCACGGGAAATGTTTCTTTCCTCAAGTGGACCATTACTTCATCGCTAGTCTGAAACTCCTTATTCCTCCTTTTCTGATCTGCCTTAGCCTTATATTGCATATTCATCTTATTAATGTGTTCTCGTACCTTCTCATGTATATTCTTGATTTGCTTTGCAAAATCTTTGGCTTCAGCACTTATTTTCTTCTCTTGGTCCATCTTCTTCAATTTTAGAGCTATTATGGGGCTACCTCCATACACAATCTAGAACGGTGATCTACCAGTGCTTCTGTTGACAGAATTGTTGTAAGAAAATTCTGCCTAGGGTAAGATCAAGTCCCACCCCTTAGGTTTATCTCATACCAAACATCTCAGTAGGTTACCCAGACTCCTATTAAAAACCTCTATCTTCCCATCTGTTTGTGGATGGTGTGAAGAACTGAACTTCAACTCTGTCTTCAGCTTCTTCCACAAGGTCCTCCAAAAGTATCCCACAAATTTGGTGTCACGATCTGAAGCAATACTCTTTGGCAGACCATGTAGCCTCTCACCACCTTTTGAAGAACAAGTCAACAAGTGGACTACATCATGGGTCTTTGACATGGAATGAAATGTGCCATCTTCAAAAACCCATCAACCACCAGAAAGACTGAATCATTCCCTCGTTGTGTCCTTGGAAAACCAAGAACAAAGTCCATACTTATATCCTCCCATGGCCTCTCTGGTACAGGTAAGGGCTGATATAAGCTCAGATTCTTAGTTTACTTTTAGGCATATCCCAGATACCCAAGAGCTTTTGTACACAAACTTTCACATCTTGTGACAATTGAGGCCAATACTAATGCTCACTGACAATGGCAATGGTCTTCTCCCGACCAAAATGTCCTACCATTCCTCCACTATGCTTCTCCTTTATCAGGTTCTCCCTCATAGAACTCCTTGGGATACACAATTGACTTCCCTTAAATAACATGCCGTATCCTGGATTATGAAATCCAACCACCCTTTGTCCTTTTCCACTATAACAGTTCCTTGCAAGCTTCCAAGCCTCTATGAAATCGCAGATCTTCACATTATCGCTGTTCAAAAAAGTTCATCGAACCCAACCAAATTAATTCACATCTTTGTCATCAATGTATGCCTCCTATTTAAGGCATCTACAACCCTATTTGACTTCCCACTTCTATGTTTCAAAACAAAGGTATAACTCTATAAAAACTCTACCCATTTCATATGCCTCTGATTTAATTTTCCCTGACTATTTAGGTAATCGCTAAGGCCTCCATGATCGTAAGATATAGAACAAATTCCTTCGGGAACAAATAATGTCTCCATTTATTTAATGCTTGAACTATTGCATAAAACTCCTGATAATACTTTCTCTTGGCATCATTTAACTTTTCACTGAAATAAGCAATGGGCTTACCTTCGCTCAACACCGCCCATATAATGGCACAACCATCAGATCACAATTCACACTAACACTTTGAAACTGAGTGGCTAGACCGTGTTACTCTGCCACCTTCGCTTCATTGTTCAATTTTAAGGTTCAAGGTTCTCCACTGAATTCTTTCTATCCCTCTCATTGTTTCAGCCGTGGGTCCACAAATACCAATCAAGTTTATAATGAAATTTCTATGAAAAACTAGCCAAATCATGAAAGATCTCAGCACTTCAAGAGTGCTTTGGGTAGGCCATCTAATAGCCTTCACCTTTCTTGGGTCCATCTTGAGACTTTCTATTGAGACAACAAACCCCAAGCACACTAACTCCTCTTCACAAAAATACACTTTTCTCGTGATTAATCAATGCTTCTCTTAACTTCTCGTAAGGCTCTCCAGTCATGCAATCAAATGCTCTCATCTAACGCTCTTAATTAAAATAAAATATCATCTAAATACACAATAACAAAACTTCCCCGTAAATTATTTATACCTCGCTCTCATGAGGCTCATGAATGCTCTGCATCGTTAGCCTGCGTACACTAACCACTCAGATAGGTTCTTTTTGGTCTTGAAGGTGTTTTCCATTCTTCCCCTCAAATCTCAGATCCGTGATATCCAATTTCTTAGATCAATCTTTTAGTACCTAACTCCACTCAAATAGTCCATCGTCATGCATCCTTGGCAGGGGAAATCAGACTTGATTGTTATTTAATTATGGCTCAACAAATCTATACACATCCTCCACTCCCCATCCTTCTTTGATGCTAGTATTACAGGTACTGCACATGGACTCAAACTATTTCATATCAAACCCTTTCTCAACAACTCTTGAACTTGTTTGTTGAACTCCTCATTTTCTGCTGGACTCATTCTATGAGCTACCTTATTTGGCAAACTGGCTTTAGGAATCAAGTCAATCTGATGACTGATCTTCCTTATTGGTGGTAAACCCTCAGGTACATTATCAAAAACAATATCCTAAAACTCATCCAACATCCCAGAAACTTCTTCTTGAACCTTCTCACTATCCTCCTTACTCACTCTAGGAATCAATGCATAACACACACGCTCATGATTCATACCTTCTAAAAATTTTCTTCCATCTACATAACAAATTCTAGCACTACTATATACCTTTTCTTCGATCTCTTTCAGGGGTTTCAACTTGTGGCGGACCCCATCCTTTGTCAAGGAATAAGTGTTTGCATGGCCATCATGTATAGCTCGCCTATCGAACTGCCACGGCCTCCCCAACAACATGTGACATGCATCCATGAGGATGATATCACAGAGTACCTCATCATGGTAGCTCCCGATCTTGAACTTTACTTGGCGCTGCTCATTGACCAAAACTTTGTGATCTTTCTGGAACCAGGCAATCCAATATGGATGCAGGTGCCTTTCCCTCTTCAACTTCAACTTTGTGACCATCTCTTCTAACACTAGATTATCGGTGCTCCCACCATCAATAATGACATCACAACATTTTTCTTCACACTTGCACCTTGTGTGAAACAGATTTTTCCTCTATTCTCGTTCCTTTTCCTCAATCACCAGGGCTCTCCTAATCACTAGGGCTTCTCCCCTTTCAGCATCATCTGAATGTTCAGATTGGGCCTCCTCATCTACATGTGCAACCCTTCCACAACCTTCTGGCCTTTTGTCTGCCATTCCTTGGTGTTGTGGACATTCATAGGCTCGATGCCCTTCTTCACCACACTGGAAACACGTTTCTTTGAAACCACCTCTTCTAGATCCTTGTCCATATGATGTATGAGAATCCCAAGGTTGCTTGCACAACTCCAAGAAGACCTTTCTCACTATCTTCTTCTAGAAACCTAGCTCCAATGGGTTCCTTTTGAGCTTGGAGATTGACCAAACCTTACTTCAACTCTTCTCAAAAAGTTTCCTACCTTGTGCTTTACCTTGGGTAGTCAAACACCAATTGAAATTGTAATCTTTCTCACTGCACCTAGAAGAGTCTAGATGCTAACTTCACCATCATGATTGAACTTCTTGTAGGGGAGGTAGATGTTCTATTTCCATGCATTTCACCACCATTGGAATCCATCTTGGAGGTTCTACTGTCCTCAAGTTACCCGATCTCTTGATTTGTCTTGAGAGGGCCTAGTTTCTACTAGCCCTTACGAGTCACTATTTTACTTTTTTTGCCCACATTCTCCACTGTACCTAGCAAAAAAATCACTTTTTATGACACCCTTTTGGGGCTTTTAAATCTTGCACAGGGTTTCAAATCTCTGTCCCTGCCGTACAGCTGATTCCTACAATATTGGATGGAAGGCCTAATTGCCCTATTTCTTAGGGTTTCACTAGTTTTTGAGTCACAACTACCTCCAATGTATTGATGGAAGTCTCAATCCTTTTGGAATATGAAGATCTTTCCTTGCCCCACCTGAGACCGTACAAATACCGTACTGTGCACCTTTCCCCTACTTAAATTCTCTATTTTTCTCTTTCAAACTCCTAACCGGGCAGCTAACACTCGCCTAGGGTTTGGTCTGGGAAAACATAGATTGAATCTCAAGATTTCCTACTGCTACATATTTACAAATGACTGACTCCACTCCCATATTCCACTAGTCTCAGAAGAACCCCGTGGTCAATGGCTATGGGGGAGTCATTCCAAAACTAGCTGTTCAAAACTGCAATTAAAACCCTTACAATCTAATCTATGGATACCAAGCAATAAACTATTCTAAGAAACCTGAACACAAAAGAAAGGTGAATCAAAACTATGCTATGTATACAAATACAGTGTTAAAACAATAAACATAATGCCTTGAACACCACTGTGTCTCCAAAACACATGGGGTTTTCAATAAGCACAGAAAATATAGAAATCTGCTAACTGCTTTCTATTGCACACAACAAAAATTGATTACAATTCCTAACTACTGCTTCCACGAGCCATTCCCTCTATTTGGGATGCCATTACCATCTTTCAAGGGCAGTTTCTCAAGCATTTCCCTGATTTCAAGGGATTCCCAATGGCAAGAAAGTTACATGCACTTCTTAACTGCGGTCATGCAACTTTTACCAATCATTTTGTAACTTCCATTATGCCATGATTGTGTCATGATCCTCAAACATAGGACCCCTAACACCTTGATCTCGAGCAATCAACATCTCCCTTAACCATTCCTTGGCATCTTCTAACAATTAGATGTGGTTATGACACAATTAAAGCATTGTATTCTAATCCTAAGTTGTTCAAAGCTTAATAAAGCAAAACTTAACAACATAACAACATTACTATGATTGTAGTCCTAATGACCAACTCATCATACACACTCAAGACCTTCTAAGGTCCAAAACAAAGACACTGAAATCTTGATTTGGCCAAGATCAGGTACAAGACAAAATTGTTAACCAACAAGGTGGAGGTCAGCCTAGGTGCTCCTGCACCATCCTCCCTAAAATAGAAAACTTCAATCCACCCTTGGATTGAGCAAGTTAGGATCAATGCCCAACCTCTTGAACTCTGCCTCCTTAATCCATATTGCATCAACTTCAGGTTGTCCTTGTCTTTGGATCAGGTGTTCTTTATACTCTTTGGTCCTAGTCTTCTTGTCAACCCTGGTATCCAAGATCTTATCAACTTGTTTGACTGAAGCAGGGGGCAGTTTGAGTTCTTCCACATCTTGGGTGACTTCATGGATGGTCTGATCCAATTTTAGTGGTGGTCCTTTGTAATGTACAAGGTCTGCAACATTGAAAATAGGGGACAGTCCACTGTCATCTGGCAATTGCACTTTGAATGCATTACTTCCATACTTATCCAAGATAGGACAGGGACCTATCCTCTTCATTTGCAACTTATTAGGAACTCCTTTCTACAGTCTGGATTTCTTCAAATGCACCATCACTAGGTCACCAACATTAAAGTGAACATCTTTCCTATGCTCATCCACTTTAGTCTTATGCTTCATTGTGTTTTTTGCCAAGGTTTTTCTGACTGTGTCATGAATTTCCTGCATTGCATAGGCAAAATCATCTGCATATCCAGTTCCCTTGACTCCATCTTTCAACTCTCTCAACTCATAAAAACCTCTAGGGTGCAGTCCATAGACAATTTCAAAGGGACTCTTCCTTGTGGATCTATTCACTATATCATTATAGGCATATTCAGCTTGCCCAATAATCTAATCCCATTGTTGACCATACTCCTTGGTCAAGCATCTCAAGAGATTTCCAAGAGTTCTATTTACCACTTCGGTCTGACCATCAGTTTGGGGATGGTATGCAGATCCAAAGGAAAAATTGGTGCCCATTCTTTGCCAAAGAGTCTTCCAAAAATGACTCATAAACTTACTATCCCTGTTTGATACAATGCTGATTGGTAAGCCATGAATCCTAACTATCTCCTTAAAGAAAAGAGAGGCTATTTGACTGGCATCATTGGTTGTTTTGTAGGGCACAAAGTGAGCCATCTTACTGAATCTGTCTACCACAACATAAACACTGTCCATACCTTGCTTTGTCTTGGGTAAACCAACTACAAAGTCCATGCTCAAACATTCCCATGGCCTAGAAGGAATAGGCAATGGCTGGTATAGGCCTACATTTGAGGAAGTGCCCTTGGCCTTTTGACACACCACACAACTCTCTACATACTTCCTGACATCTAGGTTCATCTTAGGCCAAAAATAAAACCTTTGAACTAGTTCCTGAGTTTTAGTGATCCCAAAATGACCACTCAATGCACCATTATGTTTCTCTTGTATCAAGTTCTCCCTAATAGAACCTCTAGGAACACAAAGTTGATTCCCTTTAAACAATAAATCACTTTGCAAGGTATATTTAGCATATTTTCTATGGAAATGGTTCTTATACTCAAGAAATACCTTATAAATATTTGCAAAGTCTTCATCATCTGCATATAGATCTTTGAAATGATCTATCCCCATGCTCTTCAACTTAATTTTTTGAATTGTGAGGACCCTTCTGCTCAATGCATCAGCCACTTTGTTGAGAGCTCCTTTCTTGTGCTTGATATTGAAGGTGTAAGCTTGCAAAAACTCCACCCATTTCATTGCATGTGACTCAATTTCTCTTGTGAATTTAGGAAACTAAGTGCTTGATTGTTTGAATACACAATGAATTCCTTGGGAAGCAAGTAGTGCCTCCACTTCCTTAGAGCTTGGACCAATGCATACATCTCAAGGTCATAAGAAGAATACTTCTTCTTGCCTTCACTTAGCTTCTCTGAATGAAAAGCCACTAGTCTTCCCTCTTGACTAAGAACAGCTCCAATAGCTATATTGCTTGCATCACATTCAATGGTGAATAGCTTCTCAAAGCTTGGCAACACCAAAACTAGTTGGGTAGCTATCTTTTCCTTCAGCAACTCAAAACTCTTGTTAGCTTGCTCATTCCACACAAACTTGGTTTTCATTCCTCCTTTAATGGTATCCAACATGGGAGCACAAATAGCACTAAACTGTCTTATGAACTTTCTATAATACTAAGCAAGACCATGGAAGCTTCTTACCTCTATTGCTATCTTTGGAGTAGGCCAATTGAGAATGGCTTCTACCTTGCTGCTGTCCATCTTCAAGTTGCCATGTGATAGCACAAATCCAAGGTACACCAGCTCTGTTTTGATGAACTCACACTTTTCCAGATTGATCATCAGCTTCTCCTCCTGCAACTTCTTGAAAATCAACTCAATATGTTGGAGGTGCTCTTCTCTTGTTCTGCTATAGATTAGTATATCATCAAGATACACTACTACAAACTTGCCAATATAATCCTTGAGGATTTCATTCATGAGTCTCATGAATGTGGAGGGGGAATTAGATAATCCAAATGGCATAACTAGCCACTCATAGAGACCCTCATTGGTTTTGAAGGCTATTTTCCACTCATCACCCTCATGTATCCTAATTTGGTGATAACCACTCTTTAAATCTATCTTGGTATAGTACCTAGCTTCACCTAGACAATCCATGAGATCTTCAATCCTAGGAATAGGGAACCTATACCTGATGGTTATCTTATTTATTGCCCTGGAATTAGTACAAAGCCTGCATTCTCCTCCCTTTTTAGGTGCTAAGATAGTGGGTACTGCACAAGGACTAATGCTTTTCCTAATGAGACCTTGGTCAAGAAGTTCTTGAATCTGCCTGGCTATTTCCTCATTTTGTTGAGGTGTCATCTTGTAGGCTGCTTTGTTTTGAAGGGTGGCTCCTGGTATCAAGTCTATCATATGACTTATGGCTCTTTTAGGAGGAAAGGTTGCTAGTTGACCACTACTTACAATACCTTCATAGGTCTGCAACAAGTCTTGTATCTCCTTGGGTAACTCTTGCTTTTCAGCTACCTTCTCTTTGCTCACCTCTCTTGGCTTGATCATTACTGCATAGCCAACTCCTTCTCCTTCTTCCAAAGCTTTTAAGAACTCTTTTTCACCAGCTATGAGCAGTTTAGAACCTACTATTTGCACCTCTGTGTCTTCTAGCAAAGACTGAATTTTGTAGGTCACCTTATCTTTCTTGAAGGTATATGAATTCTTAGCTCCATCATGCACAGCTTGGCAGTCAAATTGCCATGGTCTACCTAGGAGCAAGTGGCATGCATCCATAGGTAACACATCAC
The DNA here is from genome assembly GCA_007258455.2 of Sequoia sempervirens. Taxonomy (NCBI): domain Eukaryota; kingdom Viridiplantae; phylum Streptophyta; class Pinopsida; order Cupressales; family Cupressaceae; genus Sequoia; species Sequoia sempervirens. The sequence goes on along the minus strand of VDFB02061924.1, from coordinate 8,745 downwards.
ACAAAACTTTTTCTTTGTACTTTCCAATTGAAAACTCCACCCATGCTTGTTCATTCACCAAGACATGATGTCCCTTATTGAGCCATGTGACCTTGTAAGGGTTATTGTGAGGTATCCTTGTCAATTTCAGCTTGCTAACTGCCTCCTCTAACACAATATTGTTAGTGGAACCTGAGTCTATGATGACCTTACACACTTTCCCCATCATCTTGCATTTTATCCTAAACAAGGACCTTCTTTGGCTTGGCTCTTCTTTAACCGGTTCTTTGATCAAAGTCCTCCCCATCATGAGGTTCTCACCTTCCTCTGAGTTTAATGGTACTTCAGGTTGTTTATTTGTTGCATCTGTCTCATCTTGAATCAGATTGGTTCTCTTATCTCCTCCATGAGAAGTGCTACCTTTCTCTGGGCATCTATAGGCCGGGTGTCCCAATTGGTTGCAATGATAACATTTCATGTTGGTGAAGTAGCTGCCTCTCCCTTGTCCACCACTTCTTCCTCTAGAGCTGAAACCTCTTCCTCTACCACCTCTACTGGAGCTTCCTTCTTGCTGTTCAGAGAATTTGACCTCTCCTTGAGCTCTTGGTTCTGAGCTTCTTCCACTATAACCTCCTCTTTGTCCTCTGCTATCTTTCCCTTTCCCTCTACCTTTGGGATTTTTCTCTTGCTTCTTTTTTCCTTTCTCCTCTATCTTCAAAGCCATTTGATAGCATTGGAAGACTGTTTTGAAGTTTACTAAGCTCATGTCTTCTTGGATAGACCACTTGAGCCCATTCAAATACCTTGCTAACTTGATACTCTCATCTTCAACCACTTTTGACCTAAGGCACAATTTTTTAAACTCCTCTGTATATGTTTGAACATCCATGTCTTTTTGCCTCAGATTTTGTCTTCTCTTATGCAACTAGACTTCATAATCATTAGGGAGATAGGTTTTCCTTATCTTAGTTACCATTCCTCTCCATGAAACTATGGGACCTTTGCCTTCTTTCTCTCTTTCAAATTGTACAAACTTCCACCATGTGAGAGCTGCTCCTCTCAACCTTGACTTGGCCACCTTCACCTTTTGGGCCTCTATTATTCCATCACACTCAAAGTGATTTTTAATGCTCTCAATCCAGTCTACAACTGAATCAGGGTCCATTTGTCCACTGAAAAGTGGCACACCTTCCAATGCTTTACCACTCAAATCTTGCAATGCCTTCAAGAATGGTTCTTCAACAAGAATAGGATCAGGCTTTGGAGCTTCCTCCTCCAAATCCTCTTCTTTTTCCTTGGCTTCCTGCTCTTCCTTCTACTTTATCTTGTCCTTCACATTATCTGCTGTCTCATGGACTTCATCCAAGAGTTTCTCCATTTGAGAGATCCTTTCTCTGAGCAACCGGTTATCTTCCTCTTGCTCTTCTACGTTTTTGGCCAACACTGCATTTGTCACCATGGTTCCTTCATCTGGTGTGTTCTCTCCTACTGACTCAATGGGATGAAACATTAATCACAAGCCTTGAATCTAACAATGCTCTGATACCAATATGATGTATGAGAATCCAAAAGTTGCTTGCACAACTCCAAGAAGACCTTTCTCACTATCTCCTTCCTGAAACCTGACTCCAATGGGTTCCTTTTGAGCTTGAAGATTGACCAAACCTTACTTCAACTCTTCTCAAAGAGTTTCCTACCTTGTGTTTTACCTTGGGTAGTCAAACACCAATTGAAATTGTAATCTTTCTCACTGCACCTAGAAGAGTCTAGATGCTAACTTCACCATCATGCTTGAACTTCTTGTAGGGGAGGTAGATGCTCTGTTTCCATGCATTTCACCACCATTGGAATCCATCTTGGAGGTTCTATTGTCCTCAAGTTACCCGATCTCTTGATTTGTCTTGAGAGGGCCTAGTTTCTACTAGCCCTTACCAGTCACTATTTTGCTTTTTCTGCCCAAATTCTCCACTATACCTAGCAAAAAAATCACATTTTCTGACACCCTTTTGGGGCTTTTAAGTCTTGCATAGGGTTTCAAATCTCTGTCCCTACCATACAACTGATTCCTACAATATTGGATGGAAGGCCTAATTGCCCTATTTCCTAGGGTTTCACTGGTTTTTGAGTCACAACTACCTCCAATGTATTGATGGAAGTCTCAATCCTTTTGGAATATGAAGATCCTACCTTTCCCCACCTGAGATCATACAAATACAGTACTGTGCACCTTTCCCCTGCTTAAATTCTCTATTTTTCTCTTCCAAACTCCTAACCAGGCAGCTAACACTCGCCTAGGTTTTGGTCTAGAAAAACATAGCTTGACTCTCAAGATTTCCTACTGCTACATATTTACAAATGACTGACTCCACTCCCATATTCCACCAGTCTCAGGAGAACCCCGTGGTCAGTGGCTATGGGGGAGTCATTCCAAAACTAGTGTTTCAAAACTGTAATTAAAACCCTTACAATCTAATCTATGGATACAAAGCAATAACCTATTCTAAGAAACTTGAACACAAAAGAAAGGTGAATCAAAACTATGCTATGTATACAAATACAGTGTTAAAACAATAAACATAATGCCTTGAACACCACTGTGTCTCCAAAACACACAGGGTTTTCAATAAACACAGAAAATACAGAAATCTACTAACTGCTTTCTATTGCACACAACAAAAATTGATTACAATTCCTAACTACTGCTTCTACGAGCCATTCCCTCTATTTGGGATGCCATTACCATCTTTCAAGGGCAGTTGCTCGAGCATTTCCCTGATTTCAAGGGATTCTCAATTCCAGGAAAGTTACATGCACTTCTTAACTGAGGTCATGCAATTTTTACCAATCATTTTGTAACTTCCATTATGCCATGATTGTGTCATGATCCTCAAACATAGGACCCCTAACACCTTGATCTCAAGCAATCAGCATCTCCCTTAACCATTCCTTGGCATCTTCTAACAATTAGATGTGGTTATGACACACTTAAAGCATTGTATTCTAATCCTAAGCTGTTCAAAGCTTAATAAAGAAAAACTTAACAACATAACATTAGTATGATTGTAGTCCTAATGACCAACTCATCATACACACTCAAGACCTTCTAAGGTCCAAAACAAACACACTGAAATCCTGATTTGGCCAAGATTAGGTACAAGCCAAAATTGTTAACCAACAAGGTGGAGGTTAGCCTAGGTGCTCCTGCACCACCATATCTCCCCCGTCCTCTACCTCTTTGATCACCACTATTTTGATCATGAGGGTAGTAGAAGTTGTCATTCCTTTGGCTTCGGCTTGTACCCACATCTCCACATTTTTTTTCATCATCATTTCGGCTTCTTGAAGGTCTTCCACTGCCCCTTCCACTTTGACCTCCTCGTCCTTTTTGCTTGCCATCAAATCTTTTGTTCAGCTTCTCTTCCACATTCAGAGCAAACTGATACACATCCTCAATGGTGGTCATTCTGACTAGGCTTAACTCCTCCTAAATGCTTGGTCGTAACCCATTAAGATATCGGGCTACCTTCTCCTTATTGGCCTCTATGTGGCCCATTTTGATGATTATCTTGTGAAAATCTTCAGTATATTCTTTCACATATCTTCTTCTTTGCTTTAACCCTTGCAATTTCTTTAACAGATCTAAGTCGTAGTCCACTAGTATGAACTGCTTCTTCAGTTTCTCTACCATGTGATCCCATCTAGTGATATTTCTTTTTCCTCTTCGATTTCTTTCCAACTGGACCTTTTTCCACCAAATACTAGCATGGCCCTTCAACTTCATTTTCACAAACTTAACCCGATCTGGGTCCTCTATTTCCTCATACTCAAAATATTCTTCTAGCTCGTTGATCCAGTCGATCAACTCTTTCAGGTTCAGACTTCCGGAATAACTGGGAACTTCTGCTCTGGGTCTTTTCCTAATCTTCGAAATGGCCCTTATTAGCCGCATTTGGTCTTGATCAATTTTTTCTTCTTCCTCTTCTACATTTGAACCTTCTTCCTCTCCTTCATCTTCACTTTCCTCCCTCAGGTTTAACCCTCTTCTCAACTGCTCTTGTAATGCATCAATCTGTCTTTGGAGGGCTGCCAGTGCATCTCTTCCACCAACATTTCTATTGCCTCGACCACCTCTAGCACCACCATGCCTACCAAGCATCACTCTTGGAGGCATCTTTCTTGACCTCAACCCACAACCATGGTCCTGGTTCGAACTGCCTCATGATCGACGATCTGTCCACATGCTCAAGAAAACCCGCTCTAATATCATTTGATGGGGGCGCAGCCTGAGACTTAGAAAATAACCCACAAATAAGAGAATAATTTTATTATTCAGAAAATGGAGCTTCTTACATGCAGAGGATCTCAAATCCCCAAGTTCTACAACACATGCAAGTTACAAAAAGCTACAGAATCACCCTTTGCAATATGCAAGCTTGTCCCCAAAAAGTTACCCAAAAATTAGAAACCCACCCATAAATAGAGCTCCTCTTTAGTTTGGAGCCAAAACAACATTCAAATTTGAGTTTCAGCGGTTTGGCACTGAAAAATTACAACTTGAAGTTCAAATTTCAAAAGAACATTTGCAATTGTATCTTCTAGAAAGTGCACCAACTTTCTGGGGCCATAACTTTTGATCCAGGACTCCGATTCGTGAACCGTTTGAACCGTTGGAAAGGTCTCAAAGTTAATAACACACTCAAAATCCACTACACTAATTTTGGCAAGTTTGGGGCCAATTCAGGAACTCTAAGTGCCTCAAATCTAACTTAGAAGATTTTCAGGTGCAAATTTGAGAAACTAAAACTGCAATATCTTTCAACCCAGGAATAGAAAATAAAAACCGTACATCTAAAAACTGAGAAACTTGAAATTTAACTATTTTTGGGTGATGCAAGATTTCCATTACACCATTGGATTCTCCTGCATCATTTCTCCATCCATCTCTCTCTATATCTCTATCTATTTTTATCCCTTTTCCTCTCTCATTCTATATTCATCTCTACCTCTATCTATAGGGAGAGATACAAAGGTGAAGCATTGGACCTTCCCAAAGATCCACCAATCTCAACACTACTCCCAACTATTTTGAGCATTTAAGTACATAATGTATGCTAGATTAGGAGGCATGTGTCAAAGCTCATATTTATTGATGCAAAATAGGTCCAAAGTCACAAATTTGAGGTAGAGTTAGTTATAGTTTTGTAGAAAATTTCAAGTGCCACATAGAGCAAAGATATTCCATTTTTATATCATGTCATCAAATTTGGCACTTCATCAACATTTGTATCTTCATCAACATTAATAAAAGCAAAGGTATGTACTTGAATCCCTTGCATTTAAATTTTTCTATATATATAAATATTTTAATATTTTCCCTCAAATCCATAATATATATATTAGCGTGTATTTATTTATTGCAATAAACAATTAACCTAAGTAACACATTAAGAATTCTAAGGATTTGTGCTTGGAAAAAATGTATAACAAATTTATTTGTTGGATGTGTGTTGTATAGTTTAGAAAATCTCAAAATATGAATAGGATTTTAAGGCCATATATTATGGTAGCTTACAATGAAAAAGAAGGAAGGAAATCTATTATCAATTTTAATCTACAATTTAATACCATATGAAAAATCACATGTAGTATTATCTACAACTAATTCTTAACATATTAATTTTATAAAATACACTTGTACCATACAATAAACTTCTCCCAAGAAAGAAACCCTAAGTGAACATTAATTGAACCCTAATTATAGATTCATAACTCTAATCATAACCCTAATTGAACCCTAATTGCAGATTCATAACTCTAATCATAACCCTAAGGGAACACTTATTGAACAGTAGTCCTAATTGTACCATAACCTTAACTTTGAACTATAGTTGAACTCTATTCCTAACCATAACACTAATTCTTATCCTAATTGAACCTTAACCCCAACCCTAACACTAATTCTTATCCTAATTGAACCTTAACCCCAACCCTAATCTTAACTTTGACCCTATTTGAACTCTTATTGAATTCATAACCTTCATTAAACCCCAACCTCATCCTCAATCCTAACCCAAATTGAACATTAATTGAACCCTAAACCTAACCCTAAGTGAACACTCATCCTAACTGAACTCTTAAATTTTTAGTTGAAAATATTGAAGTGCCTTAGATTTTCCCATTCATCGTCATTTATCATTCAATTCCTAATAGAACTCCAAAAATTTATACTTTTATAATGTTTTTAATACACACCTAATATTAAGGGTTTAGAGTTTAAGGGTTAAGGGTTTAGGGTTAAGGGGGGGAGAGATAGAGAGTGAGTGAGTGAGTGACCCATTTACATATTATTCTTTTATTCTTCATCAGTTAAATATTTAGTTACCCATTTACTGTTAGTAGAAATGACCCAAGAATTTAATAGAATATACTACTCATATAATACCTTGCATTATGGAGCTCAATTCTCTGATATATTACTACTTATGAAATCCTTTGTAAATAATTGTAAACTTATGACTCCATTTAAGCATTTAATTGATTTTCTTGAATCAAAGCAAAAACATAGACACACAATTGAACAAATTCTCGAAAGAAGAATGACAACTTCATTAATATTTCATTCAAAATTCACTCAAATCCACATAAGGAGAGAAAATATATTAGAATTATACATTTATTCATTCTTATAAGTGATATATGCATACAATTTAAGATAATTTGCATATATTCATCCAAAACTCAAAACAGGCTATCTATCTATTCTATTCCACTTGGGGTTTTAACAAGCCAATGGCACCATAGATATCACTTCCTCATCAGAGGATAGATATCTTTCTACCCATATATTCAACTCAAAACCTAGCTAGAGCTTTCATTAGTTCTCTCCCTACAAATGAGCCTTGAATTCCCTTTTATATGACAAGGGAGCAACAAGCTTCAGGCTCAAATGTAATTTCACCACAAATTCTCATTTGAACAAAATCTCCATTGTGTTTGAATTTCATTTCAAAACTTCCCACACGTTGAATCTGCAAAACATATATAGTGCATGGACTGGGGTAGCATAAAAGAATAGGGGAACACAAATTGTCATCAAAATCCCCTTGTCGCTATCCATGCAAAAAATATAGGAAACCAAATTGCCATGAAGGCACCGCAACAACTTCTTATTTACCCACCACCCTACCCTTACCAACACTCAAACCCTGGTATACACGCCCGCTTCTAGTTGTTGCCCAATACGGTAGACTCTCAGCCTCGTCTTCTTTCTTGTCCTTGCCCAATATGGTTCGAATCGGTCTGCTTGGGGTTTTAACAACCAATGGCACCGTAGCTATCTCTTCGTCATCAGAGAATAGACCGTGATTGAACAGAGGTAAATACCGACAGTAGTTTGAGTTGATCTTGGTTACATCATCAAAAGTGTTGCTCGTAAGGTCAATGGGCGAGTGTTGGCATCCAGAGGAGCCATGCCCATACCTTATTTTCCTACCAACACTAGTAATGGAGCACACCGCCGATTGCTTGCCTTTGTCATCTACCAATTGAGCAGCAACGTCCTGGAATTGCAACCTTCTACTATATCTAGTGGGCACAAGCCTGGGCTTGTCAACCAAAGTACCTTCTTGAATAGCAGGACCGAGCTTTTGTGAGCTCAAACGAACAAACCTCCTTATTGACTTACTCATTTTCTCTTCTCAGACAAGCACTCAAACTTGATTAGACTCAACCCACAAAGTGCTCTAACTACTACAAGAATGACACTATTAGTAGTTAATTCCTCTTCTATTTATTGTGCGAGGTAATGGCAACCTTCATCAATGCTTAGTAAAAATGCATGTGCAAACATGGCAATTTGGTGGTGTATGTACTGTCACCATTTAACTAGAGCTACATGAGAATCCAAAGATCACCCTTTATGATTTCCAACAACAACATCTTCACACAGATTGAGATCGACGTGACTACACAAGCAAGGAATAATTCATTAATGCTTCACTAACCTTCATCTTCCTCTTGCTAGCTAGCAGGGAACAACAGAGATTTACATTAGCTTTTGATCTTTGTTGTCGATCTAAAACCATGGGTTATGAGGTCAATAGTGGAGATTGGGCCCCACATTCCATATAGGACACACATCCGCTTTTCTAACCTCGCTACCAAATACCGTATGACACCTTAGGGTCTCATGAAGTTGGCGGGGTACAATCGAGATCTTCTCCCATATCTTCTAATCTAGAAAACCTACACATTGCGCGGTTAGTATTTAATGAAAGGCTTTGGATAAGCCGTCAGCGACATGACCACTGGAATTAATAGCTTAGGCTTACGTCACTGATTCAAAAATTAAAACCCAACTTTGATTTTGTAATGCTTTATTTCCTCCTCTGCAGGGTTTTATTTCCTAAGTCTCAGTTGGACCAATTAAATTCTTATCCCAACCCTAACAAGAACAAATGATTAAGCTAAGGATTGTATTTTTGTTATAACTTTAGTTCTAGAGAATTCTTAATTACCAATTCTTATTTATGCATTTGTATATAAATCCAATTGAATGCCTTTCCATATCATTATGGAAAATTTTATTATTGCAACCCTAACTCTAACACTAATTAAACCTTGAACCTAACCTGATTGAACTCGTATTATAACCCTAACTCTAACACTAATTGAACTATAATCGTAACCCTAATTGTATCAAAACCCTAGAGAAATCTAATTGAACCCTAACCCTAAAATAGACAATAACCCTTACCTTAATTGAAC
>VDFB02061923.1:0-10591 GCA_007258455.2 Sequoia sempervirens | reverse complement strand
TTGAGATGTGGGGCGCTTCCGCCTTTCTGGAACAGACCAGAGGGCGCTTCCGCCTTTCTGCAGCAAGGCAAAGGGCGCTTCCACCCTTCTGCGGCAGAATCAGGGGCGCTTCCACCCTTCTGCGGCAGAAACAGGGGCGCTTCCGCCTTTCTGCGACCTTTTCCTGCACAAATCTTAGCTAAAACAGGGATTAAATGCAAAGACCCGTTTGTGGGTCCCACCGGGCGTGCCAGAAATGTGAACCTTGATATTTTATGCTACTCTAAATGTGAAAAATAACTAAGAAATATGAAATGATAAACTACCAAGGACACCTCAAGATTAGCCAAAAGAGAGTTAGAATAAGAAAGGAAATAGATAAACAAAATAGGACAATATCACCTTCCTTGTTGTTGGTTGCTCTTTGATTAGCCTTCGATTTGAATAGCTTGTGTGCTCCTTAGATGGTAGATTGAATGACTAAAATGCAAGATTCTATAGGCAAGATGATTAGCAAAGATGATTAGTTGATTGCAAATGCTTGAGGATTCAAATGGACAGCATATAGGTATGGAAGTGTAAAGTGTTGAGAATGCAAAATGACAGCATAAAGGTGCTCAAATCTAAAGTCTTTGGAAATGCCCTTGAGAAGGGGGTATTTATAGGAGAATTTGAATTCTCTAGAGAATTCAATGGTCAAGATTGATCCAACAAGGTCAAGATGAAGGGCTATGGTGGGTTGAGAACCCACAAGCCCTCACATCTTGACATGTGGAGGGTGAAGTGGCCAAGGGGAGATGAGATGGAAATGAGGTGTCAAAAGGGTACATGAGGTGGAAAAAGACATGCACCTTGGGGATGAGAGGATTTCACAAAAGGGATTTCTTGTCCCAAGTGGGAGGAAAGGGACTTTGAGGATTTTGTGAATTCCCTCAAAATCTGCTACGGGGAAAAGCGAAAATGTGGTTAGATATAAATGAATTAAAAAAATCACATTCATAGGATGATCTAGAGGATAAAAGGTGGGTCTTAAAAGGTGGGACTTGGTCACATGTGGAGATTAGACAAGTCCAAGGTTCTAGAAGCCTTGGGAGAGCGGAATGTGAATTAAAAATTCACATTTAAAGGAGAGGAATCTAGAGCAAATAAATGTGAATTAAAAATTCACATAGGAGAGAGGGTTATCATTAAAAAAGAAAAAATGGAAGAATTGACCAAAAAGAGGTGCTAAATTTAGTTAATGATTTTGGTTAAGGTTGTGAAAATATTGGATTAGGCTAATTAACAGAAGGTTAGAGGCAAGTGGCAAATGTTGGAGGATGTGACAAGGAGAGAGAAAGTGAGGAATTTTAAATTGATTTTTAAATCAAAAGGAGGACAAGTGACTAAATTAAATAAATTAGTGTATTTATTTAATTTAGAGAGGAATAAGGGAAAAGATAGTATTAATTATTAAATTAAATACTTTATGGGACAAAGGGTGTAATATTAATTTAATAAATTAATATTAATATGATAGACTTGAATGCAACAAATTTAATCATATGGAAGTGATTAAATTTAGGTGTCTCCTATATTTAGTCATTAATTTAGTCATTAATTTTAATCATCATTTTGATCATTTTAGTAGTTTGTTTAATTTTTTTGTTCACTGATTTCAATCAATTGGTAGTATATTGATACATTGTTTATTAATTACATAATCATTATATTTAGTCATATATGTTGGTTTCATCCACCTCCCAGGAGCACCATCTATAGAAAAAACCCTTCATAGAAAATGAGAGAGACAACACAAGGCCATTTCACCAAGAAAGAGAGTGAATAAAACAGAGATAGATAAAATTACATATGATACAACCTTTTAAGGTAAGAAATTATGTGATGGGTGGGAAAACTACCCACATGGGAAAAACTACTCAAATAACAAATGCACAATTAATCCTAAGTAAACTTAACACACTAACACCCCCATTAAGTGCAACATAGGGAGAATTATTATGTAAAAATTAAAAATACAATATGGGTCCCGTATTCTACACAACCATGTTAGGTACCCATTTACAATGCAAAAAGAAATCTCTCACAACTGAAGAAAAGAAGGAAAACCTTGTGGGAGAAAAACTCCTCTCCAAAAGAGAGAGAATAAAAACAAAAATGATGCATGGATGGAGGACTCAATAACACCCCCAAAGGACTACATATATCATATATATATAATCAATGCCCCCCCCATAAGAGGGAAAGAGAGATACTATGTAGCCCCCCCACAATGTGTAATCACCTACAAAAATGGTAAGTGCCTGAAGACAAAACATGATCAAATATCAACAAACAACTTGTCTCCCTTTTGGAAGAAACAAAACCAAATACAAATGTAGGAATGCTTCCCATTATGGATAGGAATTGAAAGAAAGAAGCATGAAAATGTATGATGATGTCTCTGAAATCTACTCAATGTGTCACCAAGACCTTGGAAGATGATGCAACAAACCAATCAAGAACATTTCCAAACACAATATAAGGTGACAAATAAGGTACCACTGGAAACTAATGTTGAACAATATCCAAAGACAGAGATGGTTTAACAATAGTTGTGCAATAACTGTCATCGAAGAGGAGAGATAACCCCTAAAATGTTTCTTCCAAGTCTAAAATACAAAACAATTAAATAAACTACCAATTGACTAAATAAGAATCCCAATCAAGCAGACAGTAAGATACAAAACAATTAAATAAACTACCAATTGACTAAATATACTATGAATTGATAGAAATCAGTGAATAAATATGATTAAATATATTGTTAGTGTGTTAAGTTTACTTAGGATTAATTGTGCATTTTTTATTTTCATAGTTTTCCCACCCATCACATAATTTCTTTCCTTTAAAAGGTTGTATCATACATGTCATTTAATCTGTCTCATTTTTATTCACTATCTTTCTTGGTGAGATGGCCTTGTGTTGCCTCTCGTTTTCTATGAAAGTTTTTTTTTTTGTAGATGGTGCTCCTTGGAGGTGGATGGCATCAACATGGTATCAGAGTAAATCATCATGCAATCCTTCCTTTGAGAGTTCTCATTAGAGAGTTTTGAGATCATTTTTTTGTAGTTTTTTTTTTTTCAAATGTTAAAGATGCCCCATTTCTGATTTTTCTGAAGAGAATTTTGTTTCTCTGTTCATTGGAGGCTATGTTTCATTAATTTGTTTAGATGCATGATTTTTATTTTTCAGGAGGTAGTGATTCCTCAAGGAATGATTTTTTGAGGGACATTTTTTCTCTATTTGAGCCAATTCCATTTGCAACAATGATTTTTTTATTGTGAGTGTGGATTTTTGTATTGAAGGGAGAATTTCACTTCATCTGAGGCCGATTGAGATCCCTTGGCTGATGCATCCTCATCTCTCCACATTCATTTTTCCAGCCATGTGAAGGAGAAGGGCGATTTATTTCATTTTTTGCGGGCTTTTTTTCTCCTAGGTCGATGCATGTTGGAGAGGCGTTTTGATTTCCAAGAGGGAACTATTTTAAATTTGATTTTTTTGGTGTGAATCTATATTGAGGCGCATGATTTGTCTGTGGGCAGAGATTCATTTTACCAACATTTGAATCTATATCTATCTACTACTGTTGAATGGCTATGTCTTGCACTTGAGTTCAAATTTGTTTTAAAACAATATCTTAAAATTAATTTCCTAAATGTGGTGGAAAATCAATTCCTTGATGTGAAAATTGTGGCCTTGAGATTAAGATACTTGTAAAGATTGTGGTGCACTAAGATTTTTTTTGAAGATTGTAATCAATTTTAATAGAAATTATTTTGGTCTCTGATGATTTGAGGTGCAGATGTTGGCGAGATCCTATTTCCTAAATAGAATCAACAATTATGAAAATGACTCGTATTGTGAGGGGTGACCCGATTCAAAGCAAGATGAGCCATAGTTTTTTTGAGCAAAGGCATAATTTGATGTGTTGGGAAGGCCCAAATTCCTATCTTTGAAGCTTGATTCTATATTTGAAGGTCGCATAGAGATCCCTATTTTTTTTATATATTGAAGATGAAAATTTTGATTTGGAGAGAGGCATATTTTCACTGGCATGATTCAACTTGTGTGTTTTTTTTTCAACTTTCTACAAGTGAGGAGAGGATTGATTTTCATTGGAGGTTTTGTTTTAGTTTGGGAGGCCACATTTGGTGTTTGGCATAATTTATCTTGTCTTGCTTAGGTGTGTTTCTTCCTTTGGAGACACAATTTTCACTTTGGTGAAGGTTACAAATGTTCAAATTGAATATTTTTTTACCAAGTTGTTGAAGACCAATTTGGGCATAGGGTTTCCATTATTTTTGCTTCTTTATCAGGCATAAAAATAATTCACCTTTTTTTAACTTGGCTACAAATTTTTTTATCTCACATTGGCAATGTGGAGGATCTTTTTACTATTTAAATAGCATTGTAGCGTAGTTGATTGGTGTGAGCAAGTATTACAACATGCTATCTTGATTATGTGCTTGGTGAATGATTTGGCTTGCTGATTTGGCGTAGGAACCTAGTAAGGTGTTTAATATTTTGCTCAATTTTTTTCAAATTATCATCCCCTTTTTTGCATTATTGCTTCCTAAAGTATTTTGGGAAGGCTTCATTTGTAGTATTTGGGAGTTTTTAATTGTTGTTGAAGGTTAATGTCTTTGTATTATTGGAGATTTATCATAGTTCATTATGGGGTTTTCATTTCATCCTTTTGTGATTATGTTGAAAAGGGGAAATTATAAACAATGGAGAGATGGTATCATAAAAAATCTTAGATGGCTTGATTTGTTGCCACATTTGTATAATCTTTTTCCCCCTCCTTGTATTGATAGTAAAAAAATTGCATAGAATTGAAAAAGGGATCATGTCCTAGGAGTCATTGCAATGCATATTCATGATGCCACTTTGAATGCTATTGATCACTTTGAGTGTCCTCATATTCTTTGGACTAAAATTTGGGAAATATATGGAGATCCTGATACTCAACTATTCCCAAATGATCATGTTTTAGATTGTCTTGTGCCTCTTCATTTTTTAGATAGGATACCCTATGATCATGCTACTATGCAAGAGTTTGAAGTTTTGGAATGCTTTGAATCTTCAGATGAGGATGACGATGGTTCTTTAGATGCTCCTTCTTCTCCATCAAGGACAATTGATGTACCTTCACCTTTAATGATTCATTGTGTAGAGTCATTGATTAAGGCTCCTATCATTCCTTCTTTAGCATGATTATTCATCTTGAGTTGATGATTCATTGAGCACATCTAGTGACTCATGTTCACTGATTTCTATTGATAAGTGCTAGAAATGAGACAATGCTTTAATTGAGGTTTAAACATATAAAAACACATAAAAACATAATTAATAATTCATTTGCACATAATGAAACAACTACTAAGAAGGAAAAATATTGAAATTTTATTGAAAAAATGTGTTCTTACAGTAGATACAAGACAAAAACTTGTGTCTTTGCTTTGGAAAATGTACTATTACAAAGTGTGTTTCTTAGTGTTGTGACTGAGAAAATTGAGTTACAATGCCTTTTTTTCTTATACAACTACAAAATAGATAAAAAAAAAAACACTAAGATCCATGAACAACACATTCAAACTATTGCATAAAGCAGTGGACCAAGCTGTCTAACAACTAGTACTACATGATAAACATCAACTATGTCATTTTTTTCAAATATTTTAGTGACCACCATGTGAAGGTCCCTTCTTTCTCTGAAAGACAAACAACTCCATCTATTTTTTCTTCATAAGCAAGGGGTATGTTACTTGTGACCTTTAAAATGCTTACATTTGCATCTCCTATTGCCTTCAATTTGACTCCATGTACAATAGATAGTGAGTGAATCTTCCCAATGCCCACAGTAGCACCATCAAATGGATCCAATGCCTCAACTTTATCCCCTTCTTCGAGTTTATCAATAAATGTTTGCAAAAATAAAAAAAATACACATTATATTGAGATATAAAACACACATTATATTGTTTTTGATAGTTGTATGTAATTTCTTATGTCTTGGAACAAATCAGTTTTTGTATGTGCTTTTTTTATTTTGTTGAATAACAAAGCAGCAAAAAAATTCTCTAAAAAAAAAAAACCTATTGTGAGGTACAAACAGATGGAGGGAAAGACTACAATTGTGCTAGACTATACGACTGTACTCTAAAAAGAGACATGGATTGGAAATGAAGTCCTCCCAATTGAGGACCATGACATCCTCGAACATAATGCACTAATGCATTGTCAAAATCTATGTATGCACTCTATTACAACTAAGCTCTAAGCTTCCATATGTAAGTTATATGTTCTCCCTTATTTCCATAATCTTTGTATACTAGCTAATTACAATTCACTACTATTCTAACCAACTTCTATCAAATAGGTAATGATTACCCTTATTTACATAATAAAACAACCATTACTTACTTGAATAGTACTTACTTGCATGTGGTTTCATAGCAGCCTGCACCTCTCAATTCAACATTATGACGCCTGCGGAATACTGCGTATGCCCACTGTGGTCGGGCCTCCTATCATAATCATTATCAATAGCCATAGAAAAACATGAAGTTGTATTAACTTTCGAGATCTCGGTTAGTTTTTCATTCGCTTATATACCTGCAGCCAGGCTGTGGTTTACCCATTGCGTAAAAATTTTAATATAAGCTGGCAAAGAATGAAAATCTATAAAATTCCAAAGAACATTTCTGCTGAATAATGGAAAAGATAGATAAATGGCCCATGTCCGCCAGCGTCAACGTCTCAACGTTCTCCGGCAGCGCAGCAGCTGTTCCCGTCCAGTCCGCGAACGTTCTGTTTGCGCCAGTGCCCCGACAACGCGGCGTTCTCGGTTTCGATAAAGTCGGATTTGGCATGTGGTTTCGCAAATCCGTCCGGATTTCTCCAATAATAAGGAAACCGGATTCTCCCATGCTCAAATTTCAATAATCTATATATTAAGAGGCATTTGTAAATAGAATTTCCAAAAAGAAATGAGATCAATAGAGCCTCTTACCTCATCTGAATCCATGGATTTATGCTCATTCCATGCAAAAACTATAGGGTTAACGAAGGCAACCAACTATGAAACTTGTTGAGTGAGACTAAATATGTAACTCATTACCTTTTGTTACCCTAGTTCATTTGAGTTGACATGATCTATAGAGGCTCCTATTGGGTATCGAGTAGATGGCTATGAAATCTTTGTTGACGAACTAGATTTCCACTTCATCCTACTCTTAGATTTACTAGGATCTAGTGTTGCCATATAATTGACAATATCTTTTGTACTTGCTTCTCTATTACTATTTTCCACCTAAAATACAATGTCAATTGCAACATATAGTTAGTTCAATAAAAATTTGAAATAAATAATGTACAATGTAAACTAAACCAAAAAGCCATACACTTACTGCAATTTTTTCCATTTTGGTGTGCAACTCGCCTCAGCCAAATGTATATCTAGCCCTCATAGTATCTCTTGATCTCTTACCTCTATTACTCTTTGCCAAATATTCTTTGGAATGCATACTTTCTTTCAATGCCTCCTACTGTTTGGGAGATAGAGTGGAATCTAACCTATCTTTTCCCTCCATGGTTGTTTTTTTCTAATTTTTCTAAAATTGTTCATCAAAATTCTCATCTTTTGCTTGTAATATTTTCTAGATATTTTTCCACCAATAGTCTCAAAATCATTTTCCATTTTTTGTATAAAATTTTCAACAATTCATGGATCTTTCTCTACAAAATTTGATTTGCAAATATCCAAATGGGCCCTACATCTTACACCCAGCTCGGTGGCCCACTTTGTAGCATTTAGCCCAATGGGATCACCATCTTTTGATACCTTAACCAAGAATGGATTCTTTCCTTCTAATTTTATTTATTTTACATTCCTCTCTATAGAATTGTACAAATATTGACTTAATCTTTTTCTTTTGAAAAAAGGAGACACATTTTCTATTAAACCACTACTAGTAGTTTTGGTTGATCCACTAGTTCCATCAAAAGTTCTACATGCAATAGGTGCACTTTGAGGCATAGCATATGCAACTAGTAGAATCTCTTCATGGATTTCATTAACCAAAACTTCATGCTCCTTGGCCACATCATGTGTCACATGATTAGTTAGTTCAATACCAGTATCCATAGATTCACTTCAAACACATCCTTTAATGATGAATAAATCATCTGCAGACCTATTGTTACTTTTCTCTAATGTTTTTCAATAAACTCTCTTAGACTTTGTGCTAAGAGATCATCATGAAATTACACATCACCATGTGTTATATTAGGCTAAACATCATCACAACTATTGTTTTCACCAACTGCATTTGTTGAATCACAAATGTGTTGGCTTCTACGAGATGGCGACACTATATCATTTCTTTCCTTTTTTTTCTTCACATTTCCTTTGCACTCTTTTTCTTTCCTATAAAAGAAAAAAAAATCATATTATGTCTTGTATACATAAAGATCTTGCCTATAAAATTTCATTAAACAGTATTAAACAAATAATATACTACTTAGTGGATTTATAATTTGCCTATTTGTCAAACCAAGACTTGATAAATATTCATTATTCTTGGCCATTTTTTCAGTATGCAAGCACTCATAATTTGTCACTAAAATTTTAGCATTATGATCAGTATCATCTAATTTGCACCTTACAGTCCTTTTCCTCATTTCCTAAAGTCCAAATAAACAATAATGTATAAATCAACAACTTGAATCAGTAAAACTTTATTGAGTTCATAAGTTGTTAATTGTTGAATTTCCAATCTACTGATAACTACAAATGGAAACTTAAAATAGAATTCAATTTATAAATTAAAAGGAATTTGCAATCAAAAACCAAGAAGTTTACAATTATAGGTATCAGAAAAAATTTCCTTGGGGATATATTCACAAGAAAAGCACTCATAAAAACATAACACAAGCAAGATGAAGGAAAAACAAAGTCTAGTTCATCATGAGGTGTCTTAGAACCTTCAAATTTTTCCTAGTTCCATCATCACAATTAACCTTGAGCTCCATGACCCAAGCCTTGACCCTTATATTCCTTTTTATTTTTGACTGAGCCTCCCCACTGGAAACAAACACATAATTTTTTTAGTTCTGAATAACACTGAAATACCTATACAAAGCCAAAAATTCATCATATATACTTAAGAAAAAACATGTATAGCTATTTTACATCCATAAAAGTCCTTTATCATAATCTTGCAGCAATAATTTGAACCCTTAGCTAGTTGGTGGTATATAACAGAAAACATAAAAGTATTCACTGTAATACCATGGGGGTATTATAATAAAGGTGTGGTTGGGTGGTATAAAAGAGCTTAATTACATTATAACTATAGTACCATGGCAATTAAAAGTGAAAAATGAAGTATAGCGAGGAACCAACCACCCCACAAGGAAGGAGATATTAAATAGAGATAGTGTAGTAAGAGTCCCACTGCCTTGTGATGAAGCATAAGGAATCTTGTAGTAAAGCGGTATACACCCCACTATCCCACGATAAACAAATCTCAAGACAGTGATACAATGATAAGTTTGATAAATAAAAAGATTCATGGCCCCGCTATCCTTCACTAGTTAAAGAAAGAGATGATGGTGTTGTGGTACAGACTATTAGGACATTATTACTAGTTGAAGTATTAAATGCATACCTATTAACAACCCTCAAATCTTGTGAAAATTAATGGTGCACATTCAAACTTGAAATATGAGCTAATCACAAAAGATTTGGCATTAGGTTGATATTAATGATGACATGACCAAACTCATAATCCATTAAAATTGAGAACTCAACAATATTTTGGAATTAATTTTCAAGGATTGTCGTGCAGGAAGCTAGGAGTTCAACAAGGAAAAGTTTTGCAACTATCCCATATTGGGTAAGTACACTGAACTTATTGAAATAGCTTTACAAGCATAGAATTGTTTGAAATCTTGCATTTAAACACTTAACTTGAGTAGAGGTTGACATTAGATATCATGCCACCTAAAAAGAAAGAACTTGAGACTAAGAAGGAAGAGCCTAAGGGTAAAAGGAGATCAACATTAGGTATCATGCTGCCTAAAAAGAAAGAACCTGAGACTAACAAGGAAGAACCTAAGGGTAAAAATATATCATTACAAAATTCTATCTTAGATATCTTTCCTAACTCAACTAAGAAAGGATACAAGAATTTTTTCAATGATATAACCATGGTTGTATGGATGCCCTTATTCCTATTTCAGGGTGGGAATTGTTTTGGTATTTCTATGAAAAGAGGGAAGGGAGAATTCCAGTATCAATTTCATGGGCATTAGACTTAGCTAAGCTAATTTTCTCAGATGTCTTAATAGATGTGAAGTTCATTAGAGTTCTAGCCCAGATTACCACCCTCCTAACAGGTCTGTGAGGATAACAGATGGGTCACCTTTGGTAATATTAAGAAAATTTTCAATCATTCAAAGATGCAATATAAAAAAACAAGTCCTCACTAAGGTTGACTTGCAAAATAGCGAGGAAGAATATACTAGGTTAAGGAGAACACATAGAAGTGATGAAATCCCC
>VDFB02061922.1:0-18290 GCA_007258455.2 Sequoia sempervirens | reverse complement strand
AAAATTAATATTTTTATTAGGAAGTATACAAGATTCACCAAGATTTTACACCTTGGTCAAGGGGGGGTTTCTTAAAGTTTTCCTTGGACTTTCTTGTGTAATAATGATTTATATTTTTAGCAAGTTATAAGGAATTTTGAAGGGTGACATTAGGAAGTATGCCCAAGTTGGGTGCTATCCTTTTGGAATTTTTCAAACGCGGTTTTAAAAACTATTTGTGATTTTCAAATTTCCCATTTGTATATAAATTGGTGCTTGAGGAAGTAGTTTGAGTATGACAATTTGTAGGTACACAGATGTTGAAATGCTACCAAAATTATTTCAAATTTTAATTGCAAGTGAAATAATCCTACAATGACTTTGATCCTAAATTTAACCCTAGTAGAGAGCATTGAACTTCTATTAAGAGGGTATTATATATTTAAAAAGAAAGTTTGTAAAATAGAAAGGACTTAGGTTTATGTTTGTTAATGTTAAGAAAAGGAATACAAAACACTCTTTAGCACTTGCAATTTTAGTAATATGATTTTTTTTCAAAGACTTATGAATTGAATCTTCTTTGTTCTTAAGAAGCCATGAAATTCAAAAATTTCTTTGTAAGAATTGAAAAGACAATGTGCAAGAGGAAGAAATTATGAGTTGTGACCAACATAAATCTACCATTTTCTTAGTCCCTTGTATGAAAGAATTCCATGCAATGAAATTTGTAAAGTTTTCCCTTATAGTACCCCACAACTATTCCTCTAACAATGAGCCAACAAATAGTAAGTGGATTTTGCAATAAGTGATAAGGAATAGATAAAGTTGGACAAGTGATTCAAATTTAGGAAAAGTAAATGGAGAAAATATTAACAACAAATACATTGAGTGTGGCCACTCATTTCCTTTTAAAAATCAAGTACACAACATTGTACTAGAATTGAAAATCCAAGTAACATATTTCAAGATCACTTTCTAATGAATTTACAACCTACATATTTAACAAATGTCCCCACCTCACCACACTATTTTCATTCCAATATGAAAATGATAATTAATACATTTGAAATTTTAGCACACATAATTTAAAAGTTAAGAATGTAATAAATTTTTGTATCAATTGAAATGAAAATGTAAAAAAAATAGAGAAGAATTTGATCCCAACGCTAACTACTCACAACAAAAACCAATAGAAACATGTATAAATGACTCATTGAAATTATTGAAGGAAAAGTTAAAAATAAATTATAGGCTTGTTGATCAACTTTTTAAATTTTGCATTTTAATTTGATAAAAATGTCACTTAAAAATACATCTAGCTAATGTACAATTATACCTACCTACTGGAACCAAAACTAAAAAGAAAAAAAGACAAAATCAATATTAAGGTTGACCAAATAATTTGGTAGAATTAATATAATTGAAAATTCTTAAATGTTCAAGTGCTATTCTTAAACATCATGAATTCAACAATTATATATCAATTTTAACAAATAAAAATAGAACTAATATTTACAACTTTTTGAAAAATAAGATGTCAAATTGTTATTTCATGTTTAACTATTAAAAAATAATATTTAAATAGAATGATGTTAAAATTGGTATAAAACGTGATATTGACCAAAAAAATCCCATGCACTAGTAGTCGATACTGAATTCTATTGATAAATAGAGTGTTGTTGTTCCACTCCAACTCACTTCGTCGACGGTTCAAAAGGTAACGTCAACTTTTAAAAATCATGTGTCTAGAATGGAATCACCAAGGAAGTACCTAAGTGCTTACGAAAGAATTTAGAGAAAATACTTGTGTGCCTCACTATATTGTTGATTTCAAGCAAAATGGAGCACTCCTAATTCAAGTGTTCTCTCCTCCATCTAATTATCTTAACAAATACTTTTGTGCCTCACTATAAGATACAAATATATACAGGGTAAACATTAACAATATTTAATTATATAATTTTATACTATATCTTAAAAAGATATTTTAAATTATATAATTTTGTATTTTAAAAATATAATTAGATTTATGAAGATTTATAAATAGAGATATAAATTCTTGTATATGATATATATAAAGATATCTTTATATAAATATCTCCATACATATTATTCATAGAGATTTATATATCTTTATATAGAGACACAAAGTTATAAATTTATTTATATATCTTATTTATAAACAAAAAGGTATATTTTAAAAATGCAATTAGATTTATAAATAGAGATATAAATTATTGTATATGATATATATAAAAGTGTCTTTATATAAATATCTTTATACATATTATTCATAAAGATTTATATATCTTTATATAGAGACACAAAGTTATATATTTATTTATATATCTAATTTATAATTTTTTTTATATAACTTAAACCAAGTTATATATATATATGATATATATAAACATTTAATTATATATTTAATTAATTATAAAAATATATAGTACATTGTATCTTAAAAAAATCTTATATAATATAATTATATTTCTTATAAATATAATCAGATTTATACATAGAGATATAAATCTTTGTATAAGATATATATAAAGATGTCTTAAATTTTTTAACTTAAATCTTTATATCTTATATGTAATAAAGATCTACCTATGCATAAGGACATTTTGAAGAAACTGAGAAAGACAAAGGCTTCATCACGCGAGGATGGACCCCACATTCTTCATTGAATTTATCGTCGGATTCTCTCTCAAAACATTACGCGCTTATTTAATTGCCCGGGGGTTCCACTCAGATGACCAACTGGTCGATAAATCGCATCCCCAACCATCCGATTGATTTTATCGCGCTTTCTTTCTCTCTTCATTATTGGCAATATGGAGAAGAAACAGAAAGCATTTGCTGATAAACGAGGGCTGCACAGGCACCTCCATGAGCGTGACCACACCAGAACATCCGCCAACTTTAGCGGGAGTTCTTCTCGGTCTCGCAGAGAATTGAAGGAGGGCGTCCCCATGACAAGGAATAACACGCATCCCCAACTCCTTAGTCCTGTAAAAACTGCGTTGCAGCTGACTCCTTGGCTAAATTTGGAGACGCCTGCACATTTTAACCCCAAAGTGTCCCCAGCTGAGTTCGCGAACAACAAAAGCCGTGCAAAGTTACTGGTGAAGGTAACGGCCTGGCAGAGCAGTGGGGCCCTGCGTGTATTAATCTGTAGAGAAGCAACAGTACTTGACGTCATTAAAGCCGCCATTGAATTGTATGCAAGGGAAGGGCGGAGGCCAATTCTAAACACTGATCCGCTTTCTTTTGACTTGCATTTCTCCCAGTTCACCATCGATTGTAAGTTGTTTTGTATTAAAATCCGCGGTCATATTGATTATAACTGCGCTAAAAAATGCCCCGTTTTGACAATTGGATTTTGGTTGCAGGTTTAAACCCAAATGATAATGTTGAGGATTTGGGGTCTCGTAATTTCTTCTTGTGTCCGAAGAAGAAAAGTAGTGTCGGCGACCTTAGTTGTAGAACGGAAATGGTGAAAAGTTTGACGACGACAGAGTCGTGGAAGAAATTAATAGATTGCTTTGTATTATTGGCATGAGGGCATCCACACAAATCCATATTTTTAATATAAACATCATCATGTATCTTCAATTATTGTTCGCGTCAGGCAGAATCTGAGATTTAGGAACTTTTTCCGTTAATTACCATTGTTAGCGGTATAAAGACGGAAGCTGTTCAGTCAATATTTCCACCTGGAGAAATGAAGCTTGTAAAGGAAACGCTTTCAAAATTCCGAATAAAGCTTAAAATTCATTTATATAGTTAGAAACAAATTGTTATTGTTGGCAATGTGTATTTTGTTTTGTTTTATATTAGGTATATATATATATAACAATTTTAATGAATCAAGAATAAGTGTAAAATAATATGGAATGATCACAAGTAAATGGTGGACATCCAAAATTGATTTATCTTTGATTTGTTCAATTTCTTATCTTTTATTAAATAATATTCACTTTTCTAACATTTGTTGAATTTGATCTTTTATATCACCCTTAAATCCTAAGATACATAATTAATTTTATAATTTATCTGTGGTCATCATTCCTCATCCCTTCTCTTTCATAAGTTAAGTAAATAATTTCTATTTAGTTAATTTTCCCCCTCACATGTCTCATCTTCCATCACTTTTCATTAGCCTCTCTAGTCTAACCTTAATCTACCCCCTAATCATTTGCACATACTTAATCCTTGATTAAGTGATGCCAATCATTGCCATCAAATCATACACATGGGCCCTTGTACATGTGACATGGCCTTGGTACCATGTCACATGGCCTTGTCCCCTTAAAGCACACTAGGAATTTTAATTATTTATTTCTCTCAAATCATCCCCTTTAGAATGTGAGAACAAACCTTTCCTTTATGGCAAGATCTCCTCACACTCCAAAGTACTATCTCTCTCTCAACTCACTTAATGGTGCCACTTGGTACCATCTCATGAGGTGAGAGGACCAAATCATCCTCCACCCTTGATCTCCACCAAACAATCTCAACCCTCCATCCATTTTCACCTTTATCATATATATCCATGACTTAACCACTTTCAAATATATCTCACAAATTTTGTATGAGCATTGTTATGTTGTAAAAATCACAAGTGAGTATACATCGAATCAAAAATCAAGGGCACATCTATACAATAGGTAATCTAACATACTTTAATTTCATTAAGTTGTATGTTTATTTGACTTTCTATGCCTAATCTTGAGTGTTTTGTTTGATCATTATGTTGTTTAGTTTTTATTGTTTAAATCATTCACATTGACACGAATTTCATGCACACATTTTTTGCATGCACGATGAAACCCACATCATAGGTTGACTAATTGAAATTTATTTTTTCATTTTTTAAGTTTTTCATGTTTGCAAGTTTCAAAATGGTAAATGTGTTGTTTTAGTAAATGTGTTTTGCATACATGTAAATGTGACTCTATAGAGGTGAATCTGTAGTTTTATCTAACTAATAGTGTGTTGCAAGTCTAGGGTGAATCTAATCTACAAACAAGAGAATGTGACTATACAGAAGCAAATTCATACAAGACATAGCTTGAAGTTAGAACAAACGAATGCAAATCTTTTGAGGTGAATCTACTTTACAAATGAGAAAACTTGCTACTACTTAGACAAATATGCTAAAGACGATTGTCTAACCACAAAAAGGAAAATTTGATCTACAAAGGGGAAAATATTATCTACTCTTCAATGAATCTGAAAGGTATTGTAGTGTAGAAAAATGTACCCCTTTACATTTTCACACTTGTTTGGGCCTTCCCTATTAAAATTGGGTTCATTTATGCCTTAATTGGTCCTATTTTGCATCCACAAGCCTAATTTAATGCATTTTTTAGGATAATCATGGCATTTAAGAAAGAATAAATCATAATTTAATGTTTGAGGTTGTGTGTTCTAGATTTGGTGATTTGAGACTCATACGCCACCTTGGACGTATGGGTCCCACCTAGGTCTCACAACCTGATTTTAAACATTGCATTAGAAAAGACACTTCTTTGAGTTTGTGTCTCGTGTTTAAGACACTGGGACTCATATGCCCCAACTGGCATATGAGTCTCGCTTTAACCAAGACCTATTTTAAATCAAATTCTTGGTGGGATTTTATTGTCCTAGATCTAATGTCAGCTTATAGTGTTGTAATTTAAGGAATTTTGGCATAGACAAGTATAAATACAAGGCTATTTCACTTAGTTTCACCCAGCAATTATAAGTCAAGCATCCTAAGATTTCACAAGAGTATTATAGAGTATTCAAGAAGGCATTCAAGGGAAAATTTATTTATCATTTGTTGCGGTTGCAATCAAGATTCCATTTCATCATGTCAAAGATTTAATACGTCGTGCATGTTGTTGAGCTAATGTGATGATGTAGCATTGGTAATCAAGTTCAAGCATTGAAAGCCATTATCTTATTCAAGTTTCATGATCAAGATCTACATTCATTGAGGCCACTTCATGCTATTTCTCAAATTTGCAATCCAAGGTTTCAACAAGGTTTGGTGAGTTGTTACATGCATTTTTTCATTCATCATTCATCCATGCTTTCCTATTTCATTTCAAGGTTTAATTACCAAAACAAGGTTTGACCAAGGAAAACCCCCATCCACTAACAAAACAACATTTTTCTTCTCCTTCAATGTGTGATTGCAATTTAGGTTGAAGATCAATTGGAGAATAAGAGTTGCAAAGTTGTCACAAGAAGTTGTCAAGGCTCATGAAAACTCAGCTCTGGAGCAAGATATCCAACTTATTTACATGAAACCAATGGGAAAGTGCTTATTTAATCCATCTTCAAAGGCTCACAAAGTTTCAACTCAAAAATTTTCTCCTAGGACACTTTTCACTTTTTTGGGGACACTTTGTAATTGTCTGGGCATATAAATCCCAATACAACCTTTTTTCCATATTTTTGTAGATCTAGATCAGCCACCAAGAGATTCTAGATTCTACGCAAAACCCTAGACTGGGACTAAATTTCCCAGCTTGGCATATGAGTCCCAGTGCACTTCAAGAACAGTAGACTTCAAAGTTTCGAGACCTTGTTTAGACATCTTCACTCATCTAGGTACTTTTTTATTTCTCTCTATTTAGTAATCTAATTTCATGTTTTAAGTTTCTATGGTTTTGTGCATGAATGTTTGCATTTCTCCTTTGAAACTTCATTTTATAGTGAACCCCCATTTAATCACACCCAAGGAAACCTCCCCTAGCATATTATCCTTCCTTCAATTGAGTCACTTGGTTGAGGGATCTTGGTTTTCTAATGAACTAAGAGTGAAATAGGTCCTAAGCCTTAGTTCCATCTCCCAAAAGGTGGAACCCTATTTCCTTTTGTTCAGGTATAATTTCATTTACAACTTTAGTTTCTTTGAGAAATATCCATAATTTTTTCAATACTAATCCGCTATCTTGGCCTAGCCTATGATCATACTAACATCTCTTACACAACCTCGATAGTCAAAGACTGGAAAAATAAAAGAATTAATGAATTTATTGTAGTTTTTTATAGGAATTTTCTATGTCCTAGGGGTTTTTCATGAAATTCCTAAGTTTGAAACTCTAAAGGATAAAATCATATTTTCCTATGCCCTAAGTCCACCGCTTTATGCTTTAATTTCAAAGTGACTTCCTTAGCTAGTTTTTTATCGCTTAAGTTCCTTTTCAATGTCTTTATGTTTGCGAGTTTAATACCAACCCCTTCGTCTTAGTGACTTGTTCTCCTGATAAAATTCTTGTTCTTTATTAAGTCACTTAAGTACCTTTCCCATGCCTTCAAGGTTTTAGCCACACCACTTTCCATGTTAGACCCATATGGCAAGCCCATGTTTTATTCATGTAAGGTTACTTTATTGCGGGCTCATTTCTGGCGTTTGATTAAAGGTTGCAAGTTTACAAAATTATGAAACCTATCATAAAGGTGTTGGCTTATGTCTTTATCATGACTTCTTTCTATATCACAGCTTGCAAGTTCAAATTGTGGGCCCATGTATGAATTTGTGATGGTGTGAAATATCACCAAGTGTTAATGCAAAAATTCTTTCAACCATCATAGACTATACTTGAATGACAAATAGGTGGCATATTTTCATTGTATCATCTTTGAGATTCACATTGCAAGCTCAAAATGACCAACTTTCTTTAGCATGTGAAATCGTGATGAGTTTCCATGTGTAAAGTGCATCGCTCACTCTTTAGTAGGATTTAAAGGGATATTTTTCTAAATCTTCCAATGATGTGATCATCCACCATATGGAGCTTAGTTAGTGTGGGCTCAATTTCTTCCTAAAAACTTTAAAGTTAGTGTACATGGTGACGCCTAAGTTACACATGTCATGATTTCGCAAGATTATTTCATATCATGAGTTATAACCAATGGGATAAATTCAAGTAGAGATTATGTGAAATGGTGACATGTGTAATTTATCACACCATGTCAACATATTCATCCAAGATTTCTAAAGATTTTGTGGGGTCACAAGGGTGATTTACAATGGTATCTTTCACAAAAAATTTAAAGAAAGATCACTTTCAAATATTTAGAGGCCATAATAGTCGTAGATTTTTCCAAGTCAGATCAAGATCAAGGGCTAAATTCAAAATCTAAAAATAGTTACAGGTCTATGACCACCTTGTTCATGCACTTTAGTGACTTTTTTTTCCAATATCTACAAACATCTTCCAAATTTTCAAGTTAATTGCATTTGTTTGAGTTAAACCTTCCAAAGAATCGTCCATGAATCATTTATGAAATTCAAACCACTAGAGTGTTCAAATTTTCAAATTAGGGTTCATCAGAGTGAAAAATGGGTAACTCTATTCTCATAACCTACATTATGAAATTTAAATATGTGAAATGGCTTTCTAGTCTAGTTAGGTCAAATTCTTGAAAAGTGAAAATTAAGAATAGAAGCCATGCATTCTTCGAATTTTCAAAAGAGATAAAAAATCCTTGTCATCTATAAAACCCTAATTCCACAAACCAATACCTAATTCATAAAATAGAGGGCCCATCAGGTAAATTAAAGAGGGGTTTAGATGATGATATTTTGCAATAATTACCAAGGTCATCCAAGAGAGCTAAGCATTCCCAAGGTGTAGGAATTCTATATTAGATAGATTAATTGATAGGGTAGAGGGTGTTAGAGATGCCACCATATCAGCTTAGGGATCTGGAATCTATTTAGATATGATTTCAAGAAATGTTAGTCACCAAGGCCCTTATCAAACATATGAACTTTGGATTTGAGATGGTTAATTGTCCCAAATATTTTTTCAATGACAAGGGCATAAAATTGGTAAGTTTGGATAAGGGATATATTTTTGAGGTCTTCATCTTGTCTAAAAATGCGCATGTCCCAATTGACCATGACTCCTTCCAAAGAGAAAATTTTAGAGATAGAGAGAGATTCAAAATTAAATGGCTCACTCACCATACAAGAAGAGGGCCAAATAGATAGTTGGTTAGATTTACAGGGACAAAGTTGATTCTTTTAATTACAACATATTTGAAGACTACTTCATCAACACTTATTATGCATTATGTCAGGTTTTGGTTATGGATGCCAAAATGCAAATATAAACTCCATTTTTACTAATATTTGAAGATGTACAACATAGGGACCTTAACATGAGCTTTGATTATGCCCAATTTATATTTGTTGGAATTTATAAGGCACTAGCACAATTAAAGGATATGAAATTGTTATACATTTCAAATGGTACTCTCTATTATGCCATATCATTTTCTATAGTGGTAAGAGGATCTAGGTCTCTCAAATGAAAATAAGGTCCCAAGATGAAAAAGGATTCATCTTACCAATCTAGGAATGGAATTATATTTGGGACATGAATTGTGACAAGTCTAATTATGTGGTATTTAAAGAGGTTTTGATCAAATAAGTGATAAGGAATCTAGGGTTTCTTATTAATTAGAGACTCTCTAAAAAGGACATAAGATTCTTGAGAGCATTGGACCTGACTCCCTTGTTGCGAATTGACCATAGCTGAGGTGATTAGTTCTTCCATGCCCATTATATAGTGATCAAGATTTATGGCTCACCAATAGCACCCCATATACTACCAAGGATAGTGTGAGATGTAATTGCATTCTTGCAAATCATATCATAGTTAAATGTTTGGCAAATAAAACTCATTTGAGAAACATCAAGAATGGGTCTATATTGCCACCTTGTATTGTATTTTTTGATTTCATGATCACTTCTAAAGTGGGATTAGAGTTGGTATACTCCAAATTGCAGCCATACATGATGAAGGTGGATGTACAAAGAAACTATGATCCCAAACATTACATCCGCTAGGCTAGAACTAGGGTCAAGTTGGCTAGCTATGCTCACCAGTTTGAAAAAATTGAGGACTTGATAAGGAATTGCTACTTTTGAAGTAGAAGTATAAAAGAGAAGAGAATCTTGGACAAGAATCAATATTGCAAAGGAAAAGAAGGGATCTAATCACTCTTCTAAAGAAGCATATTTAAAAATTGAGGACTCAACCCTCAAAATTTTCTTCATGATTAATAATGCTACCAATATTATAGCATAAATTCCTAAATTAGCAATGGAAAGGCTTGGTATTGCATTAAAATTCATTGTTTAATAACCTCACCAACATGTACAACCTTTGCAATAGATAAGACTTTGAACTGTTGGTTGAATATCTATATGATAAGGATGATGTAGCAAATACTAATGAGATCAAATAATCAATACAGTCACCTCAAAGGGTTATGGAAGAAATTTCCGCTCGTGAAAGAATGATAGTCAACTTTGAGATTGGGGAAGATCCTATTAATGATGTTAGGGCACTGACATGCAGGTCACTTTTATGTAAGATAAAAAAATTGTTAATTCCAAGAAATTCAAGGACTTCTCAATAAAAAATAACGAAAATAAATATGCTCTAATTATGAACATAATAAAAATATCTTCAAATAGGAGGGAAGAGATGGGGAAGAAGGTTTTGGAGGCTTGGGTGAATTTTGATGTAAGCCAGATCACTCATAAGGAGGGAAGAGAGATTATGAGGAAAAGTGGGTGTATGCTTTTAAAAGGATGGGACATTGCCTCTATAGTTGAATTGGACACAATTATAAGGAAGGATACAAATGAAACCATATTACAATCTAAAGAATAGGTTCATGACCTATATTTTTTCTCAATAAATGTGAAGGTCTAGCCATATGATTAGTGCATCTAGAAACTAACAAGCCACAAGTATTAAAGGATGTAAATGAGCTCACTGGAAATTTAACTGTTAGAAGACTTGTAGATACCAACACTCCTTAGGAAACAACCTTGGCTATGAATACTACACTTTTTAGTGAAGTTGTAGTAAAGAAATTTCAAGTAGATTTTGACAAGGCGCAACAAGAAATTTTAAAGCTATTGCAAGAATATAACAAAGTTGTTTCCTTGTTACCCCTTTCTCAGAGAATCACTATAGCATCGGTGATCCCTTAACTATCCCCATCTACCATAGACATATCCTTCTAGGACATGGAAACTTATGCCCTGAGAATTAGTGAACTACAAGAGGAGCTAAAACAAAGCAAAGAAACTGAGAAGGTAATAAAAGATCAGGGTGATAAAAAAATTGAATGATAGAGTGGATAAGGTCTTTTAGGACATATGTTATCATGCATCGTACATCACTTTGAAGGGAGATGAAATAGTTATAATACCCTAAGAAATTTCCATGCCAGCCATGTCCAAGTGAAGAATAATCTGAAAGGCATCTTGGATGTCTAGAATCCAATAATGTCATTAATATGAAAAATAATTAACATGGACAATTTTGATGTTGATTATGTTGGTGAATTGTCAATAATTTTGGAAAAATCAAGTGCCTTGGAAGAGAGCTTAATTGTTCATGAGAGCTTTTAGGTTGTTGTGGAGCAGGTTTTGAGTTATTTTTAAGATTTGGAAGGTGATTTGATGTCACATCTCATTTTCTTGCATAAACTTAATTGATAAATAAATTGAACTGATTGAGAATATTGATTAGACATGTTGTGATTGTGGATAAATGTGATTTAAATTAGATGTTATTTCCAATGCTTGAATTTAAGTTAAAAATTTGAAATTGAAATTGATGGTTAATTTGGATGCATAAAAATGAAATTTAAATAGTTACCATATTATGATTATGAGCATAATTTCTATATGCTTCGATTATGGTTTATGCACTAACGCTATTAATGAAAATTTAAGTGCAAATGAGTGTAGGTACATGTCGAAGACGAGAACATGGTCTCAAGGTAGAGGTGTTTAGTTGATTGACATTAATGAGTATGATGGAAATCTCGCACACACTACATAGATTCATATTTTTGGGATTTTGCATATAGTTTGGCCAAATGTATTATGTGAGTGTATGCTTTGTGTTTGTTTGAAAATGAAGAAAAATAGATAAAAATGCATTTTAATGTGGTTATTAAATCTAAAATAATTTAATTTAGATTATTTTAAAGAATAAATATCTTTTGTTTGATTAAAATGCTTCCTCGTGTTTATTTTAATTTTAAATTTTTTGAAGTAAATAAATTGGAGAAAATACATAATTATGTTAATATAATAAAATATTACTATCCTATATATATTTATAAATAGTTTAAGACATTGAAAACTTACATGATTAATAAAATTAAACAAATAGTGGGTGGTAGGGCAGGTGAACTTCCATGGTGGCGGAGGCAAAGGGCAAGGATGTCATGGTGGCATTTGGTTGGGGTTTGTTGTGCCAAGTTGGTAGACTCATACATGAGGAGGAGTTGGCTTGTCAGTTCGACGACAAGCTGGGAGTACGTGGCCGGATAGATTTGTCACCTGTTCCAATGCATTGTGATGATAGTTTTAAATGGAATGGAGATCTCTCATCTTAGAGATGACATCTAGCATGATGGTGGGAGTACAGTATGTGGTGGGTGGCATCGTTTTGGAGGACCAAGTTTATTTATAGCATGAACAACTCTTTTTTTGCATTCAATTTTCTGAGAATTTGTGTGATGATCGTAGGTTTTCTCTGTCTCTCTTGTCAAGTATTTGTGGTGAGGGGCAGAAAATGGTGAAGAGTTCCAAATTTATCATTGAGGTTTTAGTGGCAGGCCTTGTTTGGTTCAGGGCTGACACCCCAATTTCTCTGTGGTTGTCGGCTAGGCAAGCTTCTTTTAGGGAGGTTTCTGACCAGAGATTGAAACTGATTCTAGTGAACTATGATTTGTTGGTGCTCACGACAATGAAAATGGTGTTGGGTTCTGGCCATATTGAGTGCAAGGAGTACGAGAGAGATAACCTACATGTCTCTTCTCATTTTCTTACTTCTCTTATGGACAATCTGGAGCTGAAGGCAAAAGCAAAAATTTTGTTGGTTAAGCTATTCAGGGAGGATTTGGTTGAAAATGTTGATGAGGTTTTCCATGTGGTGATGGAAGGAAGAGGATGTCTGAGGCCTTGCGACATGGAAAGGGTGAGCTTGGAGGAGACGGTGAAAATATATCCCTTCCTTTTGGTTTTGCAGGGTCCGAGTTTGATGCGGCATCAATTGATTGCAGCAATAGTGATTATATTTCTCAAGAAATTTTTTGGGCTAATGGTAGTTGATAGTGTGGATTGGAAGGAAAAATTTGAAGATTTCGCTAAAATGAACAAATTTTTGTAAGGTGGTGAAGTCTATTTTTTTGGTTGGTCATCATTTGTTCTGGTTTTTTCAGTTTGTGGTGGTTATGACTATGTAACGCCATTAATGCAATTTGGTTTGGTCTGGTTCTAGTTGTCATGGTGCACAGAGGCATGTAATGTGGTCTGGTTTTGAGTAATTTTCTGGTTTCACGATGGTTATTTTGGTTTTTAGCATGTTTTGATAGTTTCTCTAAGGGTTGTTTCTAAATGGTTTTCATTTTTCCCTCCTACCTGCATGAAAGACGAGTGTATTTCGGCTTCTTATATCAATAAAATACTAGCTTATGTATATAAAAAAAAAAAATATTAAACAAATAATTTTAGAACTTATATAAACTAAATAAGTAAATTGATAAGTAAGTCTTAAATTAAAAAAGAAAATTTATGAAAAAATAAATTATAGAAAAATTAAATATTGGGCACGATTTTACCTTAAGTTGGGCACGACATGTACTGACTACCATAATAAAATATTGGAAGGTTCATATAGGAGTTATTGACATTATATAGTGGTGATGAAATGTCGTTGGTCACAAAGATTAACTTAGATTGGGCAGGAAGGAAAATCTATGGGGAAATGGATTTTGAAAGATAACATTTGTAGACTTGTGCAAGCCACATACACGTGGATTTATTAAAAGGGTTTTAGAAACTTTCAAGAAAAATAAAATCACATACGTAAAGCCGAACTCCATAACCAAGTATTCTCCCTACTCTGGGAAAAAACAGGTTCATAGGGTAGCCAATTCAAATATGATAATCCTTGAATATGTAGATGGAGCAAGCTCGGATATGATTGCAAAGTTTTTACAAGAGTAGCCAGGATAGGTGCACCATGATCTGTTGAGGAGTCTTTGATTTATTAAACATCAAAGGTCGGTAATTCAAATTTGAATTTGAATCATAAAAATATCACCAAAAACATATTAAAAAATGGGATCAAATGGATCTTAGGCCCTAAACATAAGACACACATTTTCCAAGATGTGTAATTTGATGTTTTCAATTGTTTAATGTAGGTTCCCCTTTCAAAAAATGAGACTAATTAGGCTTTTAAATGCATAATTGGATCAATTAGAGGCTTAATTAAGTCCAATTAATTAAGGGGATGAAAACATAATGTGAAAATGTAAAGGAGTACAATTTTTGACAATACAGATCCATTTAGACTATCAAATGCCATCATGGAGGGTCATAAATCTTAGAAGCCAGGCTATGGGAGACTAGATTTGAGTTTGTTAGAAGGTCATCTCCTTTTGAAACCACCTACAACTATAGTGTGAAAATAGTCTATGTATGAAAGTAGTGGGCCATAGAAGCATACAAACCTGAAGATAGCACTCATAGAAGTTGTCGTGAAGCTCTAAAGGGGAGGATTTCATATGAAATACAAACTTATATTTATGGAGGAGGTTAAAGGGTGTTGTATTTTGTTTATTACATTCTATCCTAGTTAAGGTGTATTAATTCTTGATTTGGCACAATAGCCTTAGTGGATTTATTATCACTACTCAACTTCATTGGAGATACTTGTAGTTACGAGGATGAATAAGTTGAGTTTTTGAATATGACGATATACATTTATCTATGATCTACATTGATTATTTTGCTTGGATGGGTTACAAGAAGGAAATCCCCTTGCAAATGTGTTAATTGAACTTTATGCTTCCATGTTCTACACAATGACAATGCAAAGTATCTCATTATTTACATGGGTAGTTGCATTAGAAAGCTATTCATTCTTTTTATGCTAACACTAGTGTGTGGGGTAGTATGTTGGTTTTACTAAGTAGAGATGTACAATCAAAATTGTCATATTAATCCTTAAACATTTCATTAAAGTTCTAGAAAATCCTATGCTAGAAAAGAATTTTCAGACTTCAAAAATGCAAATAAAAGGACAAGTGATTGACCAAGGTGTTCAAACAATGGAAAAGGACACTAGTATAGGTGAATAATGTCTAGTGCATAGTGAATTACCTACAAGCCCTACATGACAGTCATGTGATAATATGAAGGCAGATTAAATGAACCATCTCATGATAGCATCAAGTTTGTTTTCTGTGAAGAACCATTTGTAGTCTATTAAGACTATAGTGATAAGGACAACCTAAGGAAAGAGTAATCATTCACAGTTGGTCACCACGATAAATGAAGACTTTGATATCTAACCACAAAATTATGTGCCTTGAAAGCTCAAAAGAAAAAGATAGGTCTAGGGTGAATATAAGCATAACCAACACAAGGCACATAATTATATTCCTTACTACATTAGGACAAGGCACAACCCAGTCATAAGGCATTAATGACTATACAAAATTTGTGTACAATTAGTTAAGGTTTCAAATAGAGGAAAACCATGAGGGCGCAGTAGTTACTGGATTACTTGTATTATGTATATAATGGACAATTTTTTCAACCATGCAATGATGGAATGATCTAGGAGACAAAGAAGCCAAACTTGATTGGACAACCATCAAGGTATTTCACAATGATAGTCATTATGCCATTATTGTTCACATAGGAGGACATATGTCATGCTTTTTTTTTGGGAAATAGATAGAATGCTTCTTTTATAGTATTTCAACAAATGGTAGGAAAAGGATATAAAACTGCCATGGAGGGATCTTATAAAGATCATGAGAACTTTGTTTTTGGTCAAAATCCTTATCCTTTAAGATCCCACCTCAAATTATGATTAAGACTATCAACATTAAAAGAAGAAATGATAGTAAAGGCAGATTGAAAAAAGTACATAATAGTATAACATAGTTGTTAATTTCTAGTCCCAATAAGTATGACAAAGATGCTAAGAAAGAAGGTGGGTTCTACCACTTTAAAGGCTAGTTTTTATGCACAAGATACAAGCATAAATGATAGTGAAAAGGGATGAATAGAAAAAGATTGTTGAATGTCAACATGCATATAAGGAGATAGATCATGCCTACAAACATGAGATAGGCATGCTATTTTGTCAAGATATTGCAAGAACATGCTAAGACAATCATCAGTTGTGGAAACAGTGGCTTTAAAATGTGAAAAGTCCAGTCAAGTTGCAAGAAGAGAGTGTCATACACATAAGGACAATATAACAATATTTTGGAGAATCTTATGTAAAGGGAAGGAAAGTATGGTTGTTTAGTAGAAGGTAATGACATCATGCCAAGAAGGGTTGAGATAAAGAGATATGATAGGGATTTCACAATAAAGGACAGTCAAGAAGTATATTAGTGACAAGGAATGTAGACTATTTGAGAAAATACCTCAAAGGATGTGATCTAAAAAGGACTATGGTTGATCTTCAAGACAATGATTTATGCCTTGAAAATGATGTGTCTGAAATGTGACAATATTGATAGTGACTTATGGTTTATAATGGCGATGCTATGATAGTCTTTATGACTATACTAGTGAGTACATGTGTGATCTAGGACTGTGAGACCTTTTTGAACTAGGAGGGTAGTGAATAGTAAAGGAACCTTGTGAAGTCATTCATGAGGATTGTTGAGCATGTTGAGGGCATAGTCAATAGACACAAGTGCATAGTCATAAATAGAACGAGGAAAGTCATGGAAGATGAAATTCTATTAATGTCTTAGTAGATAGAATATTGTGGATGCATAATCCTCAAGGTAGCCATGAAGTGTAATGACAATGAGAAATACAAGAGGATGATAATCCTAGATAGAAGTCCATAAGATGAACCATGGAAGAAAGAGGTCACAAGTGTATGACAAGTCTTGAGAACTATGAATCGATGAATAAATACAAAGGCATCAGGACAACATGAACAATTCGTTGAGACAAGAATGATAATGGAAGATATAAGAGTTTCAAATGACAATGGATCCTTCACAAATGATAACATGTTCAATATCCATGAAATAGGGTAGGGAATAAATCCTCAAATATGGTTAGGTTTCAAATACACAATAAGACTTGCCTTGTTATCTTTTGATGAAAACATCATTTGATTCATTAATAATAAGGACACACAATTGGTGATATTATCTTAGAAATTTATATGGAACAAGAATAATCACATTCATAAAGGATGGCTCAAAGTGTAAAGTGATAGTTATAGAAGAAGTTTCATATGATAAACATAGGGTAAATTACAAGTACTCTTCATGTTCAAGGTAGTTCATAGAGGATTCCAAATTGTCTTGCCAACTGATTATAGCAAATTGCAGACCCTAGAGATCTCAATATAAGATAAGTGTAAACCATTGGAGAAAGAATTTTCATGATAGTGAGAAAGAAGAATTCTAGAATGACAGTGTTTGGTGACAATACTAAAATCTTGCAAATAAATAGAGATAATAGAGGTATAATGATGAAATAATATAAGGCCTCTAATAGTGAAGATAATGCAAATTCCATGAAGGACAGTCTATGAAAGTGCACAAACACACTTGGTCTAGAAGAATATTTCAGTGATAATACAGGGATCAAAATCATGGAGATAGTGCATAAAGGACAATCTGTGGTGAACAAGAGATATTATGCGGATCTTAAGATAATTGTAAGTTAAACAATGATAGAATGTCATAATTTTAGCTGAGTGACACATGTGTCAATATATTATCGTCAAAATTATCCTATTCTCCTAGGATAGTTTTGACCATTTTAACCCTCTTGCACATGTCTAAAAGATTAAGGAATGGAACATGCAACAATTAAGGAGGTTTATTGGCTAATTAAGAGTTATTTGTAAGCATCTAAGAGAATATCATGGAGTAGTTAAGAGGGTGACAAGGAAAGTAGGTGGAGTTTCTTAAGGGAAGTTTGAGATCATCTAGGGGTAGTTAAAACACATTCCAAAGATCTAGGAGCCTCACAACCAATTGGAGCACATTTGGAGGAGCTTGACGAGACCATGTCAAACAAGGAAAATTCTTGGGCATGCGAAGGAGGTTGGCCTATTTTCAAGCCTTGTAACTTAGCCAAAATTAGTCCCTATATGCTCTCCTAAACTTGGAATGAGATATAGGACCTGTGAATATATAATTCCTCAAGCTCCCTTCGGGTTATTCTTATTTTGTTAAGTCTAGTCCGCACCTTATACATTTGAAAA
>VDFB02061921.1:0-23826 GCA_007258455.2 Sequoia sempervirens | reverse complement strand
TGAACAACGAATTTATGGGAAAGCTCGTCTTCATAACTACTACAATTATTTTGAAATTTTTTTATTAATCTAAATTTTAATAATAACTTTAACTTCTAGATGTTTGCTCAATATTTCATGATTCTAGGCTTACCCCTGGCAGGCCACCAATAAAAAAATCTGGATGTATTAACAGCTAATGTGGGCAGATAATATGATCACCAGGATTAAGCATATGGACTAAATCTTAATTAACAACTTTAACTTCTAGACGTTTACTCATTATTCATGATTTTAGGCTTACCCCTGGCAGGCCACTAATAAAAAAAATCTGGATATATTTAGCAGCTAATATAGGAAAATAATATGCCACCAGGATTTAGCATATCCATATAGATACTACAAAGCAATTTGTTCGAATGGAAGTTAACAGTCGTCATCATAATGCTACCTGTCAAATTCTAAGCTTGCTGTCAAGTACTTGAAATTATTTCCTATTTACAACTCTCAAGACTCTACCATGGATATCAAGAATCTTCATCCAAATATCAATCCTAGTGAATTGTTTCAATGAAAGTTTTCCTATGAGAAAATATTGATGTCCCAGATTGAAGCCTACGATAAATACAATACCGTTTAGAATTTCATCCCAAACAAGGTAATTAATAACAGATTTATATAGCTGCGTGTACAGGAATGTAAATAAGGGCAAGCCAGATAAATTTGCCAGATTGCTCACAATAATATGCTGGTTGGCCATGTTAAAAACATAATTGGTGACAATACAGAATATAGTCAATATCAGAGTAGATTATGGTCTTCAAAATATTTTTTCTTTTGGAAACATAATCCTCCAACAGAAAAATCCCACTCCATCCTGAACTTGTAAACTCTTTGCATATAAAGATTAAAGAAAAACATCTAAAACTACCAATTTTTGCTAGATACATTTCATCCACTAGAATAAAACTATAGATCTATTTTCTTTCTTGATTGGAAATCATTTGCTCTTACTGAATAAGAATGTTCGTGAAGCTGGTGTTTATCCCTACTTTGAAATTACATTTGTCATCTAAAGAAATTTTATAGAGAACATTTGAGCAATTAGAGTTTGATACTTATGTATAATGTTGTGAAAAGGCAGAGCATGTTGCAACCTTCTACAACACTCTCAAAGGCTGCTCAGCAGATACAAAGCTTGTTTCTTTACATATGAATCTCACTTTGACAGTGAAATATAGCATCATCCCATAGAAAACAATTAAGAAACTAAGCTGGCACTATAAATGGTTAGATCAGCACCCTTTGATAACAGATATATTACAGACAGTAACAGAAGGAAGTCAGATAGAGACAATTTCCTTCCTCTATTTACAATGACAGAGCCACCAATGCACAATGAAATTGTGTTACCTATCCCCACCCTTTTACACCATCAGGGTCAAAGATGTTTAAAAAAAATGACCCTTAAAACAATAATGTGAGACTTATCAGACTATAGAAGACTAAAATAAAGCTATGAAAAGCCTACCAACTATCCTCAACAGCAACAGAACGATGTCTGGCATTCAATGGCACTTCAGGTTCCAGTTCTGGTTCTGGCTCTGGCTCTGGTGGTTGGAACTCAGGGGAATCAATGTCAGCCAAGTTCTTAAGGTCAACAATCGATAGCTCATCCAATCTTCTCACCACCAAATCTGCTGCTCCAAGTTCATACACAGGATGTTTGCCTGCAACAGCAACACACTTCATGCAAATATCATGGGCTGCTTCCACACTTGTGTTTGAGTTCCCAAAAACAATGCACCGCTCCGCTATAAATTTTAAAAGTTGTGCTGCATACATGAACATCTCTGGGTCTGGCTTACCCCTACACACATCTTCTGCTGCCACAACAACATTGAAGAACCCCTGCATGCCAACAGATTCAATTGCTGCTTCCAAATACTCTCTTGGCCTTGTGGAGGCAATTGCAATTGGTGTATTATAATCCTTCAATGTAACCACAAGATCATAAGAGCCAGGTCGAAGCCGTTGAACGCCACCCTGCATATTATGATATAATTCCTCTCTCCTGGCAGCCAATCTTCTCACTTGCACGGGATCCCTTGACCAGCAGAGCACCTCAGATATAACGTGTTCACTTTTCATCCCTTCCATTCTTTTTAAGTTGTAAGCATGTGGAGGTCTTTGACCTTCTTCCTGTGCAAGTGCTAACCATGCCTTGTTATCCAAGTCAGAATCATCTTCAACAATCACCCCCTCCCACTCCATGATCACCGAAAACCAACCACAACCCATACGCTGCATCCGCAGTAAAGGATTGGCCAACGAAGGATCATCTGCTCTATTGGGAGGGGGTCTGGGTATTGTGCTCAAACCACTGCATCTCATATAATACCCTCTTCCAGACTTTGCCTTTCTGTCATCTGGTAGAAAGGCTTGTGTTGTGTTTTCCACTGAAAGTGCATAAACACCAATTGCCCTAGACTGTTGAAAGGGCTTCAATTGAGAGCTTCTTTTTGGATTTTTCTCCACTACAGTTACCCCAGGAGTCCAGAGCCATCTATCAATCACAGGAGCAATAAAAGGAGATATACTAACAGCACCATGTCTCCTTTCTTCAGAAGCCAATCCTGGTAAACTCAAACTTTTTCTATATACTGGCACATTTTCTAACTTTGGCCCGCTAAAACTACTATAGTTGTTAGCATAAATCATCCCCTTCGGCCCATAATTTTCCCTTATACGGAGGCCAGGCAAGTGCCAAGCAACAACCAACCCTGCCATTTCTATATATCGCCAACCGCTGATTTTATCCCAATTATATCCCGAGACAGGTGACACTAAAAGCAACAGTTTTGACTACAAGACCACCATTCACATAATCAATTTTAATAATGCAGTCCACATTTCAGATTCTCTTTGTGATTGAATGAACCGAACTAATCTGTGTTGTATAAAGTGGTCTGAAACCTAGTGACAAAGCCTCTATTTATCTAGTCAAATAAATTTTCCCAGAAACCCATTTACGGCAAGGCAAAAGGGTATCCAATTATGCTACCAAATCCAAAATTTGAAATCAAATCAAGGATCAGTCAGAATTTCTTCTGTAATTCACCCTAAACACCCCCAATTTTAGAAAAATTGTAAAATCGGCTCAACCAAAGCCAAATTTTGTAACAATTGCTTCTAGGGACTTAAAAAACCCTATTTTGGCTTCTTGTATCTTCTAGATATCCCGAAACAACTTTTATCCCATCCAGAGTTTTTTCTTTCGATTGATCCGATATAAAACTATACAAATTTCGGGTTTTTAATACCCGCGTTCCACCGAAACGGCGTTACGTCGAAGTGTTCTACCGCACCAAACCCTTCTGACGTTTCTACGCAGTCGTCCAATGGAAACCCCGGGAAGCACTGCAGCCTCCCATTCCAGCCTAAATCTGTAATATGCCCGATCCCGGCCTGCCTATCCAGCTTTCGCAACCTTCAATGGGGAAGCAACAATTGCAAAATTCCTGCGAACGTTGATATTCTGTATTCGTGAATAAGACATAAGGCCATGGCCTACGCCGGCAATACGGAAACCCTAATTTTAACAGCCCGACGTCCGGTAAGGTTCCGGTGAACTCTGCGGATCTCCAGAACGGCCTGCAAAACATCTGCCCATTTTCCCTAACTTCACGAACAACCGGTCGCCGCATCAGCTATAAATTTTGGTCTGTTTTTATTATTTTAGGCGATAAATTTTGATCGTGTTTTTTCCACGATAATTTATGTTTTTTTTTTCAATAAATTGATTATCAGGATCAAATTTTGTGGAGTAAAAATGTTCGTGATTAGTTGTGTATTTGATATTGTAATAATTTCCAAATAAAGGCCAATTAGTTGTGAAGTTGATTTTGTAATTATTTTCTTGGATTTAAATTGTGTACAATAATTTTAATATTGATATTTTGGATTATATGTCATGATCTTTTATGGAGATGAGAATAATATGTTAAAAAATTGTAGGAGAAGGTAAGTATAAATTTGGTAATGTGGAGGTCTTCAAATCTAACAATTTAATTAAAGACGAGTTTATGGTAAATTTAACAATTTAATTGAAATGGGTTTGTGATAAATAATTTATTAAGTATAATATTTATTAGACCTTTTATAAATATAACAATAAGAAGTGAATTTAAGTTTTGAGAAATTTAATAAATAAATATATTTGAATTAAAGAAGATTTAATATAAATAATATGATAAATTTCAATACTTCACATTTTTTAAATAAATATTAAATGAACTATTCATATTTTACAAGAAATAATTCTTTCGAAAATAATATACATCAATAAATTTGATTGAAAAACTACCCAATTATTGAAGATTTTTCAATAATTTTAATTTTTAAATTCTAATTGGAGAGTGTTTAATTGTGGTGGTAAGAGAGGCGTAAGGGGTTTGATATATTAAAATATCAACCAAGTTTGACATAGACTTTATGTGGAAGGGGAATCACAATTAGGATTGGAGATTCCAATGAGATACATTGAATCTAGTGTCTTTTACAATTATTGATATGTATAAGCTTTAGAACTCTCTTTTGTCTATTGTTTTTAATTTTTAAGACTTTAATATATGATTTGACTTAGGTTTGGGGTTTCGTTGGAATACACGTCTTTTGACAAGCTTCATTGGGATATCATTTGAGTGTAGCTCAAGCAAAATATTCCATTTAGAGTTTTTTATTTTTATATTATCTTTTAAACCATTTTTTTTTTAATTCCATAATCTCATTTAGTTATTTTATCTCCTTGATTATAATAATTAAAAAGTACAATGTTTATCTTTTGGAGGGAGTGGATATGATTAGGGTAATCAAATTATCTTAAACAAATGGAAGATTAGATATAATAGGAGGTTTCAAGTGGTAATGAAAGAGTTAAATAGAGGATAAAATGTAGTATTAAATAGAAGAATGAGTAGGGAATTAATTTATATAAATGTTTTTTATTATTTAAAATATTTAGAGAAACATAGGTTAATTATAATAAAAAGAGAATAATTTAATGAATTCAGAAGAATACTATATTCAAAATTTAATAATTTATTTAGTATGTAAGAAGGTTGTTAGTTTTGTGATAAATTGATATATATTTTCAATTATTTATGTAGGTATTTCTTGATTGTGATGGTGGGACAAGGAATGGGCAATGTATTTTAATTCTCCCCACCCTTTCATGTTCAACTGGACCTTTTTGGGGGCAAAGGGAGTGCGAGGCGAAGGGACAAGGGGATTGTGGGGAGGGTGGGAGGGCGTAGGTTGAGCATTTATGGTTTCAAATTATTTTGTTGTATCTACAGTGGACCTTCAGTTATAGTGGGACATACATTCTAGGTATGTGGCATGGTTTCAAAATTATACAATATATGGTTGTTTGGCAATTAGCATGTTAGCTCTAGATTTAACATTGCCACCCAATACCCACCTCATGAATTATGTAATTTTATTGTAGATCTCCTTGTTAGTTTATTGTTGTAATTTGGAAACAAAAGTTTTCTTATATAAATGGATCTACCAGAATCTAAGCATAAAAGCTCATTTTTTTGGCTCTTAGGTGCTATTAGGAAAAAGGTTGTTGTCCACTTTATATAAGAAAAATATATATAGAGAGAGAGAGAGAATCAATATTTATTTATGATGTATCTTTGGATATGTATTTAGCCTCATTAATTATTTATTTGGGTTC
Source organism: Sequoia sempervirens (assembly GCA_007258455.2). Classification (NCBI taxonomy): domain Eukaryota; kingdom Viridiplantae; phylum Streptophyta; class Pinopsida; order Cupressales; family Cupressaceae; genus Sequoia; species Sequoia sempervirens. The sequence goes on along the minus strand of VDFB02061921.1, from coordinate 18,104 downwards.
ACTTGTAAAATCGTATTATAACCTTGGTTAGATATTTTATGTGTGGGTTGCACATTGAAAAACTATTTAATATTGGGAAAACTTAGTACCAAAAAGTATATGTTATGATCAATGGTTTTATGTTCTCATGGTTTTGAGACACGTGGTTTAGCCAAAATCACTTTGTGGTTTTGTGTGAGCTTAAATATATAAAAGCAAGTGTATGTTTTGTAGTTAAAGGTTGTTGTTATTTGTATCGAGCTATCTTGTAAAGTACATATATGAAGCATGTTATAGGATGTTTGATTGTATAGTCACTCATTATGTTTGGACACATGCAAGATGCATAAGAGGAGTTTGATGTTTCAAAAGTATTCATGAAGACTCTGTAAGTGTATTGCAATATTTATTGTTGAATAATACATTGAGTGTGGATGTTTTTAGAGGCTAGGTTTTTTCCTCATGGGGGATTTTATAGGTTATATCTTGTGTAATCTTGTGTTATGTCTTGAATCTTTGCATTATGAGTATTTTGTAAGCTTTTATACATATTTTTCTCATAGGTTTATGCAAGAATTGATTTGATCAACCTAGTAATTTTATAATAATTTGTATGAGAGCGATGGTTGTGGTTGACGAAGGTGAGGACTACATAGGTTTCATTAGCCATTATTTTAGTAGATTGCTACAAAGTAGAAGTTATGGTAATGATGGAGAGATTTCAGACATTTCAAGGGATAAAGTGTTTTTTGCAAGTTGTGAGAGTTGTAGATAGGGTTTGGGTTTTGTAATTTATAGGTATTATTGGAAATATGAGGTTTGAGAAATATTACATAAAAAGTTCTAGATGTTCACCATGAGGGTTTTGTGGAGGTAGTTATAATCTAGATGTTCACCATGAGGGTTTTGTGGAGGTAGTTATAAACTACTTGGAACAAAACAAACCTGATCATTGGGCCCAAGAATCCCAAGACATGAAGATTGATATAAAATTATATATATTAGCCTCTAGGGACCAATGTAAGAAAAGACACCCTTTTTTCGATCATGCAGTTGTATGGTCTACGAATTATGAAATTTTAAAATAATAATAAAAACCTTGCACAATAAAAAAACTAATACAAAGTGGGCAATATGGGGTTTGCAAACTCTTGCACCCCTCAATACCACCTATAGCATGGTGTGGCAAAGCATACAAGGTTGTATTCCCTTATTGGCTTGTACCAATAATTTTCTTGAAAGTGAGTGGGACCTTAGGCCCCTAATTATGTTGATGAAGGAAAATCCCCTACAAGAAATCAACAACCAATCTTGCTAACCTATGTGTCGCCCATGCACTACCATCACATGTACATTAGAGCATCACCTACGATCCACTAGCCTACATCAGCATGATGTCACTATAAGGATAAGGCCTAATTTGGGGCCCCTTCTATCCCTTAGAAGGTATTTTTCTTCCACAAGATATAACTTTCACATATGGTATATATAGGATTTTTGAGATCTTATAGGCATCAAAAATATTTCTCTAAGGATTACATAATGGTATAGGGTTTTTTATTACTTCTTTCTATTTATGTACAATTTGGTGACTAAAAATTATTGAGAAAACTAGTAATAAAAAAATAAACAATGCAAATCAATAATCATGAAACACCAATTTACATGAAAAACTCGGTAATGTAGTAAGAAAAACCACAAGAAAAGATCTCTCAATTTTATTAACTTGGGAAAAAGTCTTTATTACAATAATATGTCAATATCACATAAAAATGTGACATCCAAAATGATAAGGCATCCAAGTCTTTGAATCCTCTTTGAAGAACACTCAAAAAATAGAAAGTGTTGACTCGTGCAACTACATGTCAAAAACATGTTGTATAGATAAAAATAGTATGTCCAAAAATTTGCATCCACCACATCTTTATCTCCACCAAAATTTTCATCCACCTACTCATTAATTTGAAGACTACTCCCACTATTCCCCTTATATGCTTAAGAATCCACTTCACAGTTGTCCAAATCTCAAAACTTGGATTTCTCGTGTAACAACTGACTACTCCCACTACTTGTGTAATGTCTAGCCTAGTGCACCCTATGGAAAACATAAGACTACCAATTATTGGTAAGTATAGTACATAAGACATTTATTTCCTCTTTGTTTCATTCCTAGGACCCTACTCCAAAGAAAATTTAATATGAAGAGGAAATGGTGTACTTATTGGTTATGCTTTCTATGTATTGAAGCACTGGAAAACCTTCCCTACATTATTTTTTATGACAATTAAATTTTCCTATTCTCTCTATCTATACATATCCTCATTCTAGAATATAATTTACACAGTTTAATTCATTCATCTCAAACTCCCTAACAAGTTGATATTTTAAATAGATGATTTTATATATGTTGGGATCTACTACTGACACATCATCAACATACAAAAGAAAATTAATAAAACTACCATCTTCAAGAATTTGAAAGTAGTCACAATGATCAACCTCACATCTTCTAAAACCCAAACTAATTATTAAGGAATCAAATTTCTAATACCAACACCTTGGCAGTTGTTTCAAACCATACATCAATTTTCTCACCCTGCAAACAATATTATCCTTATCTCTTTCCTCAAAACCTTCTAGTTACTATATAAATCTCGTCAAATAGATCACCATGTAGGAAGGACATTTTAACATTTAGTTATTTTAACTCCAAATCAAGACTAGCAATAAGAGCTAAAATAACTGTAACTATACATAGTTGTATAATATCTGAAAATAATCATCAAAATCAATACCAATTTTTCGTGAATACCCTTGGCCACCAACCAAGCTTTATATTGCTCTAGATTATCATTTATGTCCATTTTCAATTTGAAGACCCACTTGATCCCAATAGCTTTTCACCCCTTTGGGAAAGGAACAAGCTCCCATGTCTTATTCTTATGTAGAAATTTCATCTCCTTCTATATGGAAACTCTCCACTTTCTTGCATATTCATCTTCACAAGCCTCTTGATATGAGCTAGGCTCACCAACATTAGCAAGTTATGCATAATTTAAATTACAAGTAGTAGAGTACATTTCCAGTTATTTGGATACTCTAGTCGATCTCCTTATGAGGGGTGTTGTGACACCCTATGGCTCATTTGGTTGTCATTCATCTTATTATTTATGGATTTAGATTTTGTTTGAGTTTTTTCATCAACATTTCGGATCACACTTAGTGATCCATCATCAGGATGATCATTTGGTTGTCATTCATCTTGTTGATCTTTTTTGACATACTATTGATTCGCATCTAGCATCTCTATATTAGCATCATGTGTTTCCACTTATAATGGAAAAATTGTTGTACTTTGATGTTCTTTGCTTCTTTTTGTTGATTTTTGTTAAAATAAATATACCAACTAATTATAATCTTGTGAGAAGTAGTATACCAAAACATATACCCCTTTGTACCATCTACATAGCCAAGAAAATATAGTTCATGGACTTCACATCCAACTTATTTCTATTATATTTACCTGAATATGAGCATAATCATCAAAGTCAAGAACATGATGAAAAGAAACATCCTCAACCCAAAATTTCTACTCCAATATAAGAGTTTTCAACATACATCTAGCTTGCTCTATGATTATATAGTTCATGCATTTAGCAACAACATTTTTTGCGGTGTTCTAGCAACCATCAATTTCCTTGAAATGGCATGCTCACTACGAAATTGATTAAACTCTCATGAATAAAATTTTCCTCTATTGTAATTTGTTCTCAAAAAAATTATTTTCTTACCCTTATGGTTCTCTATTATAGCTATAAACTTCTTAAAACATGAAAAAACATTAGACTTCTTCATGAGAAGATAAATCCACACCTTACAAGAATAATCATCTATGAATGAAACAAAATATGATGAACCTCCAATAGATATAACAAGTTCTTCCTAAGTATTTGAATAAATTAACTTTAATTTTTTTTTAATTTTGATAATGCCTCTTGAAAAACTCGGTCTATTTTTCTTTCCAAACAAACAATTCCCATAAAAATTTAGATCTCTAGGTTTGGCACTTATGACAATATTTCTAACTAATAGTGCTTTGAGACAATGCTTGCTCGTGTGGCCTAGTCATTGATGCCAAGTTGTTATAGAGCCCATTTCGACACCACAAACTATTGTAGCCTCTCCACTACTAGTTTCTCCAACCATCATGTAGATATTTTCAACCGTTTCTCCCTTTAGCACAACACTCCCTTTGTTACCTTGAGACAACTATTTGAACTCCATTGAATTAGTCACCTTGTTCATTGAAAACTCCATGTGACAACATTTTTTCTTCAATCTTGATACATGTTTGAAATTTTAAATAGTTCTCACCACTCCATCAAAATATTTATTATGACCTATCCTTCACTAATAGCTTCATACATGTTATCATTTACCATATAAACCATACCTCCATCACATGACTAGTAAGAAGAAAGTTGGTCCCTTTGAGGAGTCATGTGAAAGGAAGCTCTAGAAATAAGAAGTCAAAAATAAATCAAGGAACCTCTTAGATTAGTAAATAATACCCCTCTATCTTCCAATGGTGTTTCAATTTCTATTGTGTTTGCCTCATATGCCAACAAACTAGGAATTCCTCTATTTTCTTTTGGTTGCTTAAATATCCTTTTTGACATGTGCACTTTTGACATAGTTCCAATATTTTACTCTTTTCCACCCCTTAGATTTGGACCTAGTTTTTCCATGCTCAGAATTTCCTCTTTCCTAAGTTTTTCCCCTAGCAATTAGGTTTTCATTGGAAGAAGATCCTTGAGATGTCTTCCAATTTGAACCTTTAGAAATTAAAATGACCACTGCATCTTCAAAGACAAGTTTCCCACTTGATGTTGAGTTACTAGGTGTCATAATCAATTGATCCTCATAATAATATAGATGTCTTATCCTCTTCTTTAATTTTCACCTCTACTAAATCCAAATTTCTTATTAGTGTATTGAAGTCATTTAGGTGATTTGTGATAGATGAGCTATCACACATCCTCAAATTGTATAGTTTCCAACATAACATAATTGTGTTTTCCATTGACTTCATCTCATATAACGTTTCAAGCTTATTCCACAAGCCATGTGATGTTTTCTCCTTTATAACATTGAATATAATTGAATCTATCAAAGATAAATAGATTGTTGCTCTAGCCATACAATATTTCTCATCCCATTATGCCTTATTCATAGCTAAAGGTTTCTAAATTATTCCTTTGAGAGCCAAGGCATATCCATCTTTCACCAATAAATCTTGAATCTTTAGTTTATAATGAAATTGGAACCATTAAAGTTTTGAACCTCAAATCTAGTAACCATGCTTCTTATCATTCTTTAGTTCTCAAAACATAATTTATGCATAGAACCATAAGCTCAGATACCAACTATTGATAAAATCAATAGCATAAAAATAAAAAAATGCAAAATAGTTATCATGAAACACACAAATTTATGTGGAAAATTTAGTAGAAAATTTAGTAATACACAAGGAAAAAACTATGGGAAAAGATCTATCAATTTAATTAACTTAGGAAAATTTGGATGTTACAACAATCCATCAATATCACAAAAAAAACATGACATCCAAAATTATAAGACATCCAAGTTGCCAAATCCTCTTTGAATAAGACTTTCCAAGAATAGAAAGTGATTTCACATGTACCAACAAAGATAAAGTTGCTCTAGAATGGTTAAAAAGTGGTATATTTTGCATACGAAAATAGATTTTGGATTGCAAGTAAGCGATGGAGGGAATTGTAGAGTATTACATAGTGGATCAAGTATTTTTCACTTAGATGAGTAGAGAGAGGATTGTACTTGTTTAATCACTTGTAGGATCTTGAGATTCAAGGTGTGGTTTTATGAGAATCTAGATGAATTAGGAGTAAAAAAATAATTGGAGTGCATATTTTTATGAGACCAATATTATTATACAACATGTTATCATATTTGGTGCTTCCTAATATAGGTTTACAAGTATTTTTAGAGTGTAAACTTTGATGAAGAAAAGTATGCAAGTTTTCTTTAGGTTTGAGGACATGGTTGACATATATGTGATATTTAAGTCTCAATTTAGTAAGAGTTGAGTATAGTGACAACCATTGTGATGTATAGTGTCATGAATATTCATATAATTTTGATAATTTGCACAATATGGTAATGTATGCAGTTAATAGGATTGGGTTGTGATATTTGATTGATTCATCGTTATAGGTAGTGGTGTGGTTTAGTGTTAAGAGGTTATTCTCATCTCCTAGATTTTTGTTTGGTTTATTAACTATGGTTACTCATTTATGGATTTGTTTGAAAAAGTAGATCTATGAGTGACCTAGTGGTTGTTTCTCAAAATCTTTAATTTATCCTTTTTTGTTATTTTACTTTTCAAGTGACTAGTGTGATGGTAAGTTTTCATGTTGCATTGGTTTGGGATTTATGAGTTATATAGTTTTGTTCACTGATCACCAATTGGTTGTAGTGATGAATTAGATGTGGACTATCTATATCCACATGTCTTTTTAATGTTGATATAGATTCAATTAGTTGGCCTTATTATGGTCTGTAGTGTAGAAAATAGTATACCTTTACAATTTCACATTATGTTTGGGTCCCTTAATTTATTGGACTTAATTAAGCTTCTAATTTTCCAAATTATGCATTCCAAAGCCTTATTCTTCTTGTTTTCTGAAAGGAGAACCAACATTAAATAAATGCATTCAATTATTAATTTGCCTCAAATCATGTGTGTCTTGGAGTTATAGGTTAGGACCCATTCATCCATGGGTAAATGGGTCCCCTTTATGAGCCTGAACCTAAATTAAAATATGTTTTTAGTGGCATTTTAATGATAGAAATTCAAATTGGAAGTGTTGGCTTTTGGAATCTAATTTTCAAAAAATTGGATAAAAACCTATAAATACCTAGTCCTTTTATCATTTGAGATCTAAGGATCAATAACACACATTATCAAGATATCCTTTTGAGCAAATATTGTTGTCAAGAGCATTCAAGAGCAGGACTATCAGTCATTTATAGTAGTAATCAAGATCCAACATCATGTCAAATTTCATGTATGTTCATGTTATCTTTTGAAGGATAACATTATGTTGTAGGTCTTCAAGCATCCAAGTATCAAACATTCAAGCAAAGTTTGTCAAGAAAAATCTATTCCCTTGAAGTGATGTGTTTGTCTTCATTCCTTCAAGGAAACAATTGAAGGGTGGCTAGTTGTAGCAAGAATTGTTCATTCATCATTTCCTTCCTTTTACATTAAGGTTTTCATCATTAACATCTTTTCCTTGTGGAAGTGGGAACATTTCATGGGGTTTGACTAAGGCAAACCCCTAAATGGCATCACCATTTTTCCCTCTTTGTGTATGTGCAAGTTACAGGTTGAAGAAGAATTAAAGAGATCTTGGAGAGAAATTTTGCATTGTTGCATATGTTGTTAGGCCACAAAAACTAAGTTGCAGAATTTATTTTTGTCATTCTGACATATTTGCATCCAAAAATCAGAGACTCAAATCTAGCACTAGAGGACTGTAAAATTGTTTTTAGAATCCCTAGCAAAGACACATTCACCCATGGACAATGAGTCTCTGTACGCATCTCAAAACAAGATTTTGATGATAGGTACATGCTCTCAAACCCCTCCCAAATTTGTGTGCAAAGTGTTGTTACAGTCTCTATACTTTCAAGAATTCTCATTTTACACATTAGATCTTGTAGTTTAATTAGTTCAATCACTTCAAATTATTTCAATTCATTTCCATATCTTTTCTATTACCCTAAGGAAAGAGATCTAGGTCTTATTGGCTCACCATTAAGGTTGAAAGTCAATATTTACACCTTGTTGATCTCTCTCCTAATGAAATAGAAGAGAAAGGAAGCTCATCCACAACCCTAATTGATTCTAGGTTTTATGCATTTAGGGCCTAGATCACCATTTTTCTTTATTTGATGGTCATTTGTGAATACAAAACCTATATGTTAACCTAGATTTTGAAATACAAAGTGTGTAATACAACCTCAAATTTTAAATACACAAGGGTGAAATAAACAATATATGTTTTATACTTCATAAGTTGTGTTGATTATTCTGATATGTACTTCAAGCATTTTGACATAAACATGTGCAGATGGGTAAACAAAAATATGCAAGTCAAAATACACATTGTGTATTTCAAGCTAGAATTTGAAATACATAAGGTGTATTTCAACCTACAATTTTTTATATCATCTGTTCAATTACAAATTAGTTGAAATTTATCTTGAAATTTTATTACAATTATTAGTAAGAGTTCAATTTGTATATCTATTTTTTCACATGATTTAAAAAATGTTTGCTTACAATAGGGAATGAAATATGTTTTGGAACTTAAAGCATTAATAACACTTGTAAGGTTTTTTTATTTTCAGGCCAACAATCATGTATCATATTAAATAAAATTTGGTTCATACTATTACACATACTAAGAGGGGGCCAAAACAAATGATTGCATGCTTAATTTTCCTCGTCCTTGGATACAATTGCATTTAACAAACGTGTTGATAAGATCTAGTCATTTTAAGATGTATTCAAATGTTTAATTTTTCTCACTATCACAAATGTTTATGTTGTTGAATGTTGTAGACATAGAAAATATACAAATTGATATCACACACTCGATCCTGATCTACTAACATCGCCTCATCCTGAATTATCCCTCTATCTAACCATTTAATCAAATAGCCTTATTTGATTAAAGCATCATAATTCTCCTTTTAATTAAATAAATCCCTCGATTTAATTAAATCATTGTCTATGTGTAATTAGCTAGGTCATTTCATCTTTCTATCTTTATTTAGTTAAATAATCCATATTATTTGATTAAATCTCTAAAGTTCATCTAATTAAATTAAATAAATCAAACAATTATCTAATTTAATCTAACATCACCCCCTTTGGTTAAATAAATCAAAATATTTATTTAACTAGGTCTTAATCATTTTCATCTCTTTTTGATTTATTTCAACCCACAAATCTAAATCAAATAGTCAAATCACCTAATATCCTCCTAAATTAATCAAATCCCAATTAATTTAATCTTAATCACTCAAATCCTCTAGATTTTGCAACTTGCACATGAAAATCAATTTAATTGATTTATATATCATCTATTTTTATTCAAAAAAGGCATCAAAGATGGAATATTCCTCAAATTTGAAATCTCCCCCCGAAAGGACTTGTCCCTTCCAACAAAGCATTTAAAATCTCTTACATGTCCTTTTCTTGGGCCATGTGCATTTGCTTCACCTTTCACCTCATCCTTCAAGCCATATTTTGAATTTGAATATCCCCCCTCTTTGCACATTCTTCAAAACTTGCACACCCTCCATCCACTCATAGGTTGACAAATGGCATCTTGCTATTGGTTGAATGTTAGTCCCACATTTCTCAATTTTGGACATTCATCCATATTCTCATTCTATAAATAAGAGGCTCATCTCCTCATTTCATCATCCATAATTTGAGTAAAGTTACTATGCTCAAATCATTAGCAAATTCTATACATTATCATTGAATCTTAGCTAGGTTATGCAGATTTTTTCCATTGGAGCACTCATCAAGCATCTACAAAGTGGATCAATTATCATCACACATCAATCTTGCATCATAGGAATTGGGAAAGGGCCAATTTTCACATCAAATTGGCACCAATTCTCCCATGGGATCATGAGTTTGCTAGTTTAATTAGGATTCAATCTCTTTTATTGTTATTTCATCGTGTTCTTCATTGCTTTTTTCCTAATTTGAACTTTGTGAATGGATTTCATGGGGAATCCTTGTTCTTGCTTGAATTTGACAATCTAATGTGTTTGTTCTTATTGTTTTGTAGGTATTAAGATTGGGGTTCGCACAAATGGAAAGTGAGAATTTTTCAAATAGGAGGTAGTAGAGATTGTAAAGAAGACTTTGACTCGATTGAGGAGTAGAGCAGACATTGAGGGAACAACTTGTTTAGTGATGATATGTCAACTTTGTATTATTCTTTTGTTGCAATGTGTCAATGGTGATGTTTTAGAAATTAATTTTGAAATAGTATTCTATAATGGGGAAAATAGTTTTGAAATTATATATTTCATTCGCTTTAGGAGGATAATCAGGTTGACAATCACGATGATGAGAAAATTGATGAGGTAGAGGAAGAGGAAGATGACGAGGTTGAGGATGGCACTACTGATTATGAGGACACAAAGGGCAAGGCTAATGATGAGGAGGTTGACAATGAGGGACAGGTTGATCTAAAGGAAGGCAAGGTGGATTCAATATTGTAATTATTATTTTATTTGATATTGTATAAATGTTGTTCATTGAATTTTTTTTTCATGAAATAGAGCATGTTATTTTATTTTTAGAATTATTTTTGTAGTTCTATACTCATCATAGAACTAAATAGGTGGGTAGCAGATCAATCTATTTCTATGAGTATAATTCATGTCACATAGGTGGAGCGGTAAAATTTAGGGATTTGAGAATGCTAAACATGTATAGAGTGTTAATGCACAAAATTCATTTTGTTAAGGCAACGAAAAACATTTCCTTCCTTCCTCTAAGAAAATAAAAAAGTATATTGAAAATATGGAGAGTGATGTTGACTATGAATTAAGGGTGCAGTACAATAGACAGATAAGGCATGTAATTGAATGGGTATGTAGAGCCTATAGAAAAAATTATGAGGAACTCCCTAAGAAAGCAAAGGAGGATGTTAAAGTTGAAATGTGGTCTTACAACATTGAGGGGAAGAGGGAGGGAAGAAGTCAAAAAATAGTAAAGTTGAAGGAGAGAAAGAAATTGGATCAAACAATAATTTGCAATTATTTTACTCTAAAATGTGTTGTTTCATTAGTTTAATTATGTGTTTTGATGCATATGGATTCAATGTAATGTTAATAATCATGCCACGATAGGGAAATGGTCAAGAAGTAACTGGTGGACCTCAACAAGGCATTGTGGATTTGGGAGAGGAAGCACTCCCTACGAAATCAACTAAGGAGGTTAAAGCTGCAAAGAAGTCTTACAACAGTGAGAAGAAGAGGGAGGAAATAAGGTAAAAATCATTAAGGTTGAAGGAGAGAAATAAATTGGATCAAGCAGTAATTTGTAGTTGTACTCTTAAATGTGTTGTTTGATTAGTTCAATTAAGTATTTGCATGCACATAAATTCTATGCAAAATTAACATTCATTCCATGATAGGGCAATGGCTAATAAGTAACTAGTGGGCCTTAGCATAGTATTATGGATTTAGGAGAGGAAGCACTCCCTATGAACTTGAAAATGAGGATATTATAGCTATAAGGAAGTCTTACAACATTGACAAGAAGTAGAAGGAAAGAAGGTAACAATTATTAAGGTTTCTTGAGAGAAAGAAATTGAATCAAATAATAATTTGAAATTTTACTCTTAAATATATTGCTTGATTAGTTCAATTAAGTAGTTACATGCATATGAATCCAATGTATTGTTTTTGATATAAAAAGCAGCAAAAACAAGGGCGTTGTCCCATCAATACAAGGCACCAAAGGCCATCCGGAGAAAGCACATTAACAACACAATGACAACATAGAGCACCAAGCCATCACCCACAACAAGTCATATCAAAAACCAAAAAGAAATAGTAAACATAGGATAAACATAGTCCATCATGCAAGCATGATACAGAGCAAACGAGTCCAAAGACCCCTAGGGGTCAAACCAGATAAACAACATTAACATATAAAAAGTCATAGAGAAATTGACAAAAACAAAAAGACCCAAAGGCCTAATTCTTTTCCTCCCTGCAAGGTTTATCCTGAATAGCAGTCGCCCAATCCGCTGTGAGGAACTCGAGCAACTCCTTAAAACCAACATCTCCTTCACCATCAACCACAGACTTGTCCTTCTATAGCAAGCATAGATTGGTAGCCGACTTGTTCATGACCTTCAGGGCAAAGTGTGACACCTCCTGAACCTTTTTTTCAAGCCTCTCCATTCTCCCTTTTAGCTTGCAAACTTCTTCCCAAGCCTGCTCTTTTTCATTGAGATCTTCCTACAAGGGGGCTTTTCCCTTATCTGTATTAGAGGCTCGAGGGTTAATTTCCATCACATTGGCACTGGTAGGGCCCTTCTTAAGGATTTCAGACACATGGGACGCGCTATTCACCAAGACAAATTGGTCATCCCCACCCGCCACCTTTTTCTCCTAGCTTTCACTATCACTCCCATTATCATTATCTGAATCTGAGGCCTCCTTAAGACTTCCCACTTTGTCCTGCTTAAGGACTAGTCTATGATATCTACGAGGGGTGTTAGCTTCATCAGTGATCTTGATGTCAAAATCAATTTGATGGAGGAAGAATTTAGTTTTCTTAGAGGCTTTAGCCTTAGGTCACGGGGTAGGGGCAAGATGCTTTTTTTCCTTACCCGTATCCCCCGGGCCCTTGGCAAGGGATGTGCCATGGGGAAGGGATTTCAAGGTAGGATTTTTTAGGCATTTTTTCTTACTTGAGCCCGACATATCTAGAATGCTAGCAGAGGGGGGAGTAGAGGAAACTGGGGTTTCATCAAGAGCAAGGAGAGATGGGACTTCTTGCATAATGATAGGCCGAGTAGGGAAAAGGGCCATATAAAAATGATAAAGCCTAGACATAAGGCCTTGGTGCAGGATAGTATAATTTTTTCCATAAATTGAGGCTTCATTAAACTCCGCCATAGTGTTATCAAGAGCATGAAACAGGAAAAAAGGAATGGAGATATGTTGGTGATTCCTAAGGTGGTTGAGGAAATTAAAGTGGTAATAGTAGTAGACCCCATACCTTCCTTCCAGCATGAAGTACTTCATGATCACCATACAAACTCTATCCCACGGCTCCGGTAACACCTCACGGTCAAAGCCACCCTGCAACTTGACAGGTTTCTCCACACCGTGAAAGAACTAGTTTAGACTAATCTAGTCCGACACCTTCATAGCTTTCTTCCAAGTTTGACCACTATTTAGAAGCCCCATAACTTTGGCAATAACCTCCTCAAAGACTTCAAAGGAAATTCCACCGATGGTAACCCTACCATCATTCCAAGAGGTGACAAACTTAATAGACAAGCCCTCATCGTGACCAGTCATGGCCTCCATATATTGGGTAATTTTGCATTCTTTGCAAATGTGTTAAACCGTGGCATCCGCCTTCCACTTGTCACACCTATCCGGCTCCACACACACTCTGTCTCCACCCATAGAGCCCCCACCAAAGTCACCAACCACCAGAACATGAAAACTAGGGCACAAGAGCTGGTAATCAATTCTAGAAGCATCGAAAGGGAAAAGGCCGACAAAAAGTGACCAGAAAAGTCAAAAATGAAGGAAATAAATGCCACATCTCACAACCCACACAAAGGTAGCAGCTTCCTCGTGTGAATCACCCATGACACGTAAGGGCATGATATCGGCGTAATACTTAGCCGTCTCAAAAAATCTTAAAAAATCTGCTAACTTAAAAAGTTCAACACAAAAATTTAGGGGATTCAAAAAATGATGACTCCACTGATCAGTAAGGGTAAAAATATTCGCCATACCATCAGCCCACAAGAGACCGTACATACCGTCAGACAAACACATGATCCATCACCTCACATAGCAACCAATTATTCAAAATCATGCTCCCGCCAAAAGTACTAACCAAAGTTAGTAGGAGCCCAGTTAATATAAGTAAGCACCTTCTAGGACTCAACATTTAGATGTTTGAGATCATCCCTTAAACACATCAGAGCTGAGGGGGGAAAAAAATTCACTTTTCGCCAACACCGAAGCCCTTCAATATCAAGACCCACCGCCGCTAGGATATGGTCAAGAAGTAAATGTTGCATCTGAGCATGATACCATTGATTTGGGAGGGGAAATAATATGTTTATTAGGAACTTTTAAAATAAGGATAAAAATTATATATTTTGTCCTTACACATATTGAATTTCTCTTTTTAGATTATTCAATGTAATTTAATGTTTATGTCATCTCAAGGTGAAATTCAAGAAGAAAGTGCACCTCATTAGGGAAACAAAGAACTAAAAGAGGAAGCACTATCCTTTATTTAGATTTATTGAATAAGGATAAATATTGTATAATGTTCCTTACATATTTCAAATTTCTCTTGTAGGATGATGATATTCCTCTTCAACATCTTTTATAAAAAAGAAGAACCACGGTGATGAAATAAATATTGAGGTATTTCTTACATCCATATGATTTGAGCTATTTGAGATGTGCTTTGTCATGTGATTTGATAAAAATTTAATTATAAATTATAGTTTGAAATTGTAATGTTTGGTTATGTACTTAGTGTTGTCAAACTTGTTCCATGTTCTCCAAGATAAGAATGTTAAACAATGTCTATGTTATCATAATAAGTTAGGGCTTGACCTTATTGGCAAGGTTGTTACGATGCGAGAGGTAGAGGGTAATCATGATACAACTGGGGACAAGGAGAACACTGGCTAGCCATCTCAATCAATAGTATCATGAGACATTTTTATTCATTTCCAAATTTATAATTAATTTAACTTTGATTTGAATTATGACTCACATTACTAACCCTTCTATTGTAGCCAAATGTTATGAATGATGAGAAGAGAGATGAAGATGTCACCTCTTTTATGGTTAGAGATCATTTTGACCTATATTTAAAGGTTATCTTAGTTTGCAAATGCATTGTGGTTGATGTGAAAAAAAATGCACTTTTCCACAACATTCCAATCACATGAGGTTGTGTCAAAATGTCGAGGCTATTATTCGAGACAACACACTACCTTTTCTTGGTCCTTTTGTAGAGGTTTTGTTTGATTCTGATTCTATAAATTTACTTGAGATATATGGAACCTCTCAAAATTGAGATGTTGTCTCTCAGTGGTAAAACTAAAGGAATTATTTCTTTGTATATTATTGTATTATTTTTTTTGATCCAACACAAAAACATTTCACTTTACATAAGTTTATTCTTAAATGTAATCATTGAAATTTATGGGTTTGTTATAGGACTAAGGAGTGCAAAGTGCTAGGGTCAAAGGGCATGGTTCCCACCCCATTTCCTTATTTTATTGAGGCTTCTCGATGCCCACTTGATTACTTTCTTCACCCAACACATAAGAAATTTCATAATCAAAATCAAGCAAATCATTCTTTTTGTGCATATCATCAAGTGCTTGTACATTCCATTAATGAATGTCAAGCCTTGGGCAATAAAATACAACTTCTTGACTTTGGTACTATCACTCTTCCATTTGTTAATACATATATTTATTTTAAATGATAAACTCTCTTCTATTGTGTTGTTCCTCACTATGTGGCATTCATAGCACCATGTGTTTTCTCATTGCCATTCATGGTGGTACAATCTTACGTGCAACCATACTCCTTCTATGATAGCAACACAATAGTTTCTAGTATCCTTGTCCTTGTCTATACACTATGGGCAAGAATAAATAGTTTTGGAGAGGTGTGTATCCTTCTCGAGGATCCCTCTATTCTTTCTTTCCCCTTTCTTTTCCTTAAAATATTAGCATAGTAAATATGCTAACATTTTGAGCGGGGCATATCACCTACACATTTGTACATCCACACATGCATTCATGTTTCTTGAGCTTTGACTTATTGATGTGCCCCCTCCATGGTGGTTTTTTTCATAATGATCCCTGAGGCATGTTTATCACTACATCCCTTGAGACGTTAAACATTTATGTGCTCCTTGAAGTGTGGTTATCAATTCATCTATTGAGACGTTAAAAATTTATGCACTCCCTAAGACGTGGTTATCAATTCATCCCCCTATATGTTAAAACATTTTTTTCCCTCGAGATGTTAAACATTTTTGTCTCCTAAGATGTTAAACATTTTCATCCTTTGAGATATTAAACATTTTTGTCCCCTAAGACATTAAACATTTTCATCCCTCGAGACATTAAACATTTTCGTCTCCCAGGACATTAAATATTTGTATGCTCCTTGAGGTGTTAACAATCCATGGTCACC
Source organism: Sequoia sempervirens (assembly GCA_007258455.2). Lineage (NCBI taxonomy): Eukaryota > Viridiplantae > Streptophyta > Pinopsida > Cupressales > Cupressaceae > Sequoia > Sequoia sempervirens. The sequence continues at coordinate 2,051 of VDFB02061921.1, read as the reverse complement.
TAGCATAACACAACTTGCTAGACTATGGTCTATAGAGACTTTATAATGTGCATGACCCCTAGTGACAAAGCAAGCTAGTGTCTGTGTCATGTACCCTCCTTTATTTGTATTGATTGCTCCTTATCTATTTGTATGCATTCTTCCTTTGTAGCAATTGATCAAATCTCTATATTCTTCTCTCCCCTTTAAAATTATTCCATGTGTTTGTGGAATTTAGAAGGTGATGTTTAGTATTGGGACAACATTCCATACCGAGGTCTCTTTACCTTGATGACTCAATTTTTTGTCTTTACATAGTATGCACTAATATTATTGTTATATGATCTATGCTTCATGTTTGTTTCATGTAGGCTTTGTGTTTTTTGCTATGCCCTTAATATTATTGTACATCGGGTTATGAATAGTTGGCTTGTGGCTATCTTAACTCTCTATTAAGTCATATTATCATTAGTATATTGTTATTTAGTTGTTTAGGTCGGCCTAAGTCTTATATATATATATAGGTACCTAAGTCACCTAGGTGATATCCTTCTTGGCATAAATAGGTATATATAGGAGGTTGTGAGTCTTATTTCATCATCAAGTGTGAAGTGTGTTCTCATTAGAGATATTTGAGGTTTTCCTCAAGTGGCTTGTTATTCTCACATATCAAGTATTATTGTACACGTTATGAATAGTCGACTTGTGGCTATCTTAACTCTATTAAGTCATATTATCATTAGTATATTGTTATTTAGTTGTTTAGGTCGGCCTAAGTCTTATATAGGTGTGTCTAAGTCGGCCTAGGTGATATCCTTGGCATAAATAGGTATATATAGGAGGTTGTGAGTCTTATTTCATCATCAAGTGTGAAGTGTGTTCTCATTAGAGATATTTGGAGGTTTGTCCCCTTGAAGTGGCTTGTTATTCTCAGTTATTATCAAGTATTTGCAGCATATTTCATATCATATTCTTCTATTGTGCAAGTTATTTCATAACATTTTCTCCATGTATGCTTCGTGTTTGCTTCATGTATGCTATGTTTTTGCTTCATTTATTCTCCATGTTTGCTTCATGCATGCTTCTTGTTTGCTTCATGCATACTTTGTTCATGTATGCTTCATGTTTACTTCATGTATGCTTTTTGATTGTTTTATGTGCACTCTACTATTTTCTTAGTGTATGCCTTATGTTCAAATTTTGTCTAGTCTTGTATGCAAGATATCTATTTTGTGTGTGTGACATGTTTACCCTAACATTGTGGATTGATGGGATCCCACATCTAGGGGCTATCGTATCTTTCAATGTAGTGTCATCCTCTCTCTTTAGTGTTTTGATAAAGAAACCTATATTTTTCATACCTTTAGTGTGAGTATGAACATAAATTCATGCCCTCACTAAATTGGGGGGTAAATCCAGTGTCATAAATTGTCACCCCTGAAAAATTCACACTAGGTTTGACACCCTATTTTACATGTACAATTAATTATATTCATAATTTATTCATTTAAGAGCCAGATTGGGAAAATATATTTAATTCCCCAACATCTTAGGGTTTTAGAGTGAAAAAGACATGAACATGGGTGTTGGACGCCCTTCCTGGGAATTGGATTTCAAAAAGTTACACTCTAGTGTCAGTATTTAGTCTTTTAAAAATGATTCCTTGTTAGCCTAGGTCCAAAAATCACTCAAGAAGCATATATAAACAAGTTCTTCCATCTCATTTGAACAACTAAGAACTATTAGGATGAACTATGATGAATTATGTACTATTGTGAACATTCATGCAACTTCTTCTCTACTTGCTTGCTACAACTCTCTATTTTGTTATGTGGACTAACCCTTACAGGTATTCAAGGCAATTTGTTCCTTCTTCACCAACTCTTTGTGGCAATCTATAGTGTGACATCACTTCAACAAGGGTTTCATACCTAAGGTAACTTTATCTTATGTTATTACATTTATTATAATCATTATTGTTTACTTTTCTTCTGCTTCTCCAAGAGAGTGTGATATATACCATCATCATCATTATTGTTGTGGAGGTGGGAATACCAACACAGGGTTTGACT
>VDFB02061920.1:0-12323 GCA_007258455.2 Sequoia sempervirens | reverse complement strand
GGTTGAGTTTTTGCAAAGTTATATTTTTGTTTTGAAGCAATAGAGTGGAAGGTCAAATAGAGTTGTAGATGCCTTAAGTAGAAGGAAAAATTTATTGATAGAGATTAATATAGAGGTTGTTAGGTTCAATGAGCTCAAGAGTTTGTATCCAAGATCTAGGACTTTGTAGAAGCTTGGAAGGGTTGGTTTGAACCCCATTACATTGATAGATGAGATGGTTTACTTCAATCCAAGATGGGATGTTGTTTAGAGGAAGCCAATTAAAGTGATTCCAAGCGAGTTCTACTCTAGAGAGAATTCAACCCAAGGAGGAAGGCTAGTGGAGGATTGGTTGGACATTTTACCTGCATGTTAATCATAGCTCTTGTTAGTGAGAATTATTATTGGCCACAGTTACAACAATATGTGAAGAAATTTGTACAAAGTTGCAGAGTATGTCAGATGGCGAAAGGAACAAGTTAGAATACTAGATTGTATCAGCCATTACATGTACCTGAGAGGCCATGGGAGGATATTAGCACGGATTTTGTTCTTGGATTGCCAAGAACACAGAGAGGGCATGATTCCATATTTGTGGTGGTGGATAGATTTTCAAATATGGCACATTTCATTCCGTGTCATAAGACCAGTGATGTTCATATTGTAGAGTTGTTTTTCAGAGAGGTGGTGAGACTACATGGTCTACCAAAGAGTATAGTTTTAGATAGAGATACCAAATTTGTTGGTTATTTCTGGAGGACATTATGGAAGAAGTTGAAGACATATTTGAAGTTCAATTCTGCACACCATCCACAGACTGAAGGAAAAACAGAAGTGGTGAATAGGAGTTTGGGAAACCTGCTAAGATGCTTAGTTGGAGATAAGCCCAAGGGATGGAATTTGATTATACCATAGGCGAAATTCGCTTACAAAAATTCTGTCAATAGGAGCACCGGTAAATTACCATTCCAGATTATATATGGGAGTAGTCCAAGAAATGCTTCTGAACTGAGAAAGATGGATAAGGGTGAGAAGACAAATGTTGAGGCTAAAGATTTTGTTGAGCACCTAAAGAATTTGTACGAAGAGGTGAAGAAACATATCAATAAGATGAACTCACAATATAAGGCACACGCAGATTAGAAAAGGAGGTATAAGGAGTTCCAAGTAGGAGATGAAGTCATAGTTCATTTGTGAAAGGAAAGGTTTCTAGTTGGTACATACAACAAGTTAAAGATGAAGAAGTTTGGACGATGCAAGATCCTGAAGAAGCATGATTCAAGAAATGCTTATGAGGTAGAGTTTCCTAGTGGAATAAACATTTCTCCTGTGTTCAACATTGATGATTTGACAAAGTATCATGAAGGTGATATAGACGAGAGTCTAACAAATGAATAGTTGAAAATTCCAGCACCTACTTTAGAGAAGGAAGAGATAGAAAAAATATTGGATAGCCGTGTGGGTAGAAGCACAAGAAACAGGCAATATGCAAAAGTGTACTGGTGGAGAGGCAAGGCCCAATCAAGATTCACATATCATGGTTTATCCCGAGGCCGAGGTTAACCCAAGTCTTGGTTTCCCCTTAACCTTATAGTCACTCTTCAGCTCGGTTCCAGTGTCCCATGCAAGAGCATCCACGGTAGGGAAATCTTGCATCACCCAAAAAATGTTTCTTTTATTTTCTTTTAGTTATTTTGAGTCCCACGATGGCACTTAGGGGATATAAGACTTTCAAAGATCGCAGCTAGCTTAAAACGAAAATTCCTACTATTTTTAGTAAGCTCCACTCCCTAAACCAGCTCATGCTGGATGTGCAATTTCTATCTCCCCAAGGAGCGAGCTAAAAATTCCGGGCTGCAAAGAATCAACCTCAATACCTACCCGCTTGGGATTGCTTTCTCAACTCGAAATTTCTCCAATGCAGCCTTCAACCATATATAAACTCTTTAGAGGCCCTGAAACAGCTCAAAAGGTGGCTTAACCTACGATGGGTTCATGTGTTGTAGAGCTCATTGAGAGCTTTCCAACAACATTCAATAATAACAAATCAGACACCCAAATCAAAAGTTATGGCCCCGCGAAGTTGGTCCTCTAAAAAGTGAATTTCTTAAAAATTTCTTCCTAGGCTAGAAATCAAACGATGAGACTTCTTGTTACAAACAAAAGGAAAAATTTGAAAATTTCTCTCAGAAACATTCTAGGGTGGTTATTGGGGAAAATAAAAAAGGGTTAAGTGGGGGTTGTAGAAGGTGGCCCTGATGGTGCAGATTGTGGCTCCAAATAGTAGATTTTTCTTTTCTTAGTTGACTTTTTTGTAATGAATCAAGCCCATGAGGCTGTAGCATGTAAGCTTTGAATTTGTAATTTCATTTTATGAAAATAATTGAAAGTGAGTCATTTTTATGTCTCGCATCTTCTGTGTTGGTATCTATTGTTGTGATTTCTATGGGTTAAGGGTGGTGTAGCCCTCATCAAATTTGTTCTTTGTAATATTTTTACTTTGGGGTGGTATATTCTTCTATTCCCCTTTCCTCCTGCTTGATTTCTATATCTAGTGTATGTTCCTCCTCGTCATCCTATACCACACAACAATGTTTTGTCAATCCGACTATCTCCCGTTTCGTCCATTCCTTATAGTTATACACTTTTGCTTCCTCTGATGGTGTGGAATGGGTTGTAGTACTAGTTTTTCACATTCTTCTATCAAACTAAAAATAATTACCTTTTATTTTGGTTAGTACGGTTTAGATTTGAGGGTTTTTACTATGAAATGAAAATGTCAGAATGAATTATGTAGTTAGTTTTGTCCATGTTCTAGTCTCGGCTCTTCTTTCCTAATCAATATACCAAGTTTTTGCTACAAGGGATAATGTCCAGTAGAATAATTGAATGTATAGTTGGACTCATAGTTTTCTTCCCAATACTATATGCATATGTCTAGTTGGCTTTGCAGTGGACTGTCACCTTCATAGGGAGGTATATCATCATAATCTCCTACCTTTGATAGAAATTTTTCCTTTACTAGGGTCTTAAATGTGTCCCATTTCTTAATAGTTCATTTGTGTGTGTTATACCAACATGTAGCAGTGTAGGTAAGAGTATGCGATAAGGTGGCAGTCTATCTATGTCTTTGGGGATGGTTCTCTCAATGTGGGTTATATAAGGTAGAAATTTGCATACTCTAGAGTATTTGGGTGGTGAAATCTGAGATCTCTCCCAAGTAATATGACAAATCATACGAGAATCCTCATTGTTTTCTTCCATGTCCCTAGTAGTACCACACATGTCCCGCGCTACATTATCTTGTTCTAGTTGGACATTTCTTATCATGAAGATTCTTCGAGAGACAAATATTTCGTGGGAATCTATTTCTCGGTTATCTTGTACCCATGCTTCTAGCATTGCTTCGCTATCGGTGCTATCTTTCGTGTCTTCTACCTCAAGTTCTCTCTCTGAATTGGGTTCTTCCTGAATTTCGTTGGTTGATATGGTTATGGTGTTATTGTCCAATCATTTTCCTCAAACTCTTTCATATTGACTTCTTCTATATAGGATCCTTCTTGATTTTTCTTCAAGGGGGTATGTGTACTATTTGTTAGGAAAAGGTGTGTTGTACACCTTGCAATAATGTATTTAATTTAATTATTCTTGGGGCCACTTAATGTTGCATGTAACATTGGGACATAAGTTAAGTTGTAAAAATGTAATTATTTAATATTGGGGAAAAGTAATAAATAAAGTACCCAATATTAAATAAGGGGACATGGTTTTGTAATCTCATGGTTTTAGTCACATAGTTTTGTGTAATACCACTTGGTGGTTTTGTGGGAGCTTGCTTCTATAAAAGCAACCACAAAGGTAGTTGTTTAAGGTTGGTCAATTGGCAAGTTAGCTCTGGTTAGCATTTTTGAGGGTTTGAAGCATGGCATAGGATGTGTGGTTGCATGCTTGTTCATATGGATTTCTTGGAGAGGGCTTGTTGCTTCAATGGTGTTCATGGAGAATCATAAGATGTATTGTAATATTTATTGTTGAATAATACATGAGTGATGGATGCTTTTGGAGGCTGGGTTTTTTCCCTCTTGAGGTTTTTCCCAGGTTATATCTTGTGTCATATTTTCATGGGTATGTTTTCTATTCTCTTGCATGTGGATTCAAAATACTTAGTTGCATATATTTCTATTATGGGTTATGTGTAAATTGTCTTTAAATGGTTGCAAGTTTCCAACACTATTCTCTTCTCATACATAAAGTAGATTTCCTCCTTCCAGGCATATATGATTCCTCAAGAATCTATGAACCATCTCAACCTTAACAATGCATCAAATGAGTCAAAAGTTTCTTTCATCATGACCACCTCAAATTCTACAAACTATTTTACTCCTTTTACATCAACTTCTACTTATCTACATGTACCCAGTATCTTCATTTTGGTATGGTCTGCTAAACTGATGTTGTAGGGGGTTGAAATTCGAATTTGATTATCCTGACGGACCACGGAATTAAACGGGACCCGAGTTTGACCATTATTGTCCATTTCCAATGCCCCATCATGACTTATTTTGACCCATTTAACCTGAGCGACTCTATAACTGTTGTCTCATGACTTTATAACTTCTATGATTTTGATTTTATTTTAGTATTCTTCTTTCTTTTTCTTTTCTTCTTTCTTCTTTTCAAAAAAAAAAGCGGAAATTCGGACGATGATGATGACCATTGACGCCGAGTTTATGATGTGACGCCGATTGAGATGATTGACGGATTCTTTGCCGGACGACGACAGAAAGAGATCCTTCCGATTCGTGCCTGATGATCGACGATGTCTTTGTCGATGACAGGTCGAAGTCTTCATGGAGTTTTCGATCGCAGATGATTGCCCTCACGAGAAACCTAGAGGAAAAAATCTAAACAACAAAAAATAGATATTTTTTTAATGCAATGTTGCACAATGAATTTGAACACAACTTTATTTATTATCCTATGTTCCCTAGGATGCTTGACTGCATTACTTAAATTCCATTATCCAAATTACAAAACCAAATAACTTATTTATAATTAAACACTAATCATCATTAAGCATAACATTTACTCATCACAAATGAATATAAGAACCACGAGAAACATCTATTCTTTAAACATAAGGAATAACTGATTACTTTCATTTTAATTAACAAGTACAACATCACTGATTACAAAATTTCCTTACATACATGAGATACATCAATTTAGTTTACAAGTACATTTTGTACAATGATACTTCCTCGAATCTAGTGAGAAATGCTCTGCAAAAGATACACGATCAAGATACAATACATTTACAAGTACAATGATCAACCTTCCAAGAGTAGAAGCAATGTTGAATGAAAGAATTAGATGAATTTGTCACACCACAAATGAGAAGGGAACCCAATGGAGAACGTAATGTGTTCCACCCAACTGCGTGAACCCAAAGGTTCACCCCCCGTGCTAGGAGGTAACAAAGGGTCCCACCAAACTAATAGAAAATAAGTAGACATAACATGGTTGACATAACTCACAACACAAGATGACACATCAACAAGAGCAACAACATCAATGACCATGCTTCCAGAGACACATAGGTACTCAAGGTAGAACAACAAGTAGAGAAACTCATGGTTGTCGTAGGGGAAGTGTCATCACATAATCGAACATAGGTTATCTAGGTAGTTCTTCCTAGGCCCTGACCCCCATCTTGGGTTATCCTAGTAGCCTCTATCAAACTCTAGCCCCTCATGCCAACTATGCGGAATCGAACTACCTCTTGTGGAGATGAAGTAGTCGATTATGCCATTCCAGGCCTTCCCGTCTCACCTCAAGCTTAGACAAGAACTTGAGGCTGAGCAAGGTACAAACTTATCTTGTTTAATGTTTGAGCTACCCATTCCCCCTAGTTTATTTTAAAGTTATCACTTGTTAACAAACCTCCACATGGGTTATCCAGGTGACCCTTTGTGCACCAACCACCATTGGAAGCCACTTCCCTACTGACCATCGAAAATAAATCAAACAGAAAAAGACACCTCTTGCACAACTCGAGGTTCAAGCATAACTCAAGCGGGGCATTAACCTCTCTGCCCACTAGTTCCTTAAGACCATTCACCAAGGAAAACTCAATGTGCAAGAAAACCGACATCATAAACCAAAATTAAGATAAATTCCCCATATCAAACTAAACAATAAATCCATCAAGAGGAAATTCATCCTATCCTCTAGAAGATTCTAAAATTTCAACTCTCAAATTACATGGAAATGAACAAATTCCACATTCAACTCTCACATTATCTCCATTCCCAAATTTCACTTCAATAAACCAAACACTAATAGCACAACAAATTCAAGATTGAGTCACAAGAAATCCATTTCATGATATACACTTAATCATCAATACATTATTCCCTCTTCAATAAGTACTAATTTCAGCTTATCTATTCATAGAAGAGTTAATTTTTTCTCTAAAAGAATTATAATTCTATTTCACACAAGCTTCAACATTTGGCAGTAAGTTTACATAAGATCCTCATTCTTAAATATACAAACACATGCATACATATAAATGTATAAATATATATAATTATACATAAGATTTTTTTTTTAAAGTAGGTTTGATGAATATTTAAACTCATAAACATAACATAAAAGTACTTATATATATTATAGCCAATATAAGTATATTTATATACACTCATAAAACTCGCTCCAATAAAAAATCTCTACTTCTTTCATATTATGAACAACATAAGTCTAAAACATTTAAAAACTATAGACTCTCAAGATGGTCACGACTGGCTTAAGTAAGGAGACCACATTTAAAAGCCATATATTAATATTTATAACAACGAATGTTATTAATAACAAGACCATCGAACTTCAGTCTAACCTCTTAAGTTTCTAGGCTATGCTCCAGCCCTCTGATTGGATATATCTACAAGTTAAGTTAGATTAGACTTCAGTCATATACAAGTTAAAACTTAAAATCTTAATTGGAGGGAGTACACAAACTAATAGCTGACCTTCAGTTACAACGGTTAAAGATTAAAACTATAAATCTGCATGGGAACTATGCATCAGGTGATGGATAAATTAAAATCAGAGTTAACATCAAGTTTTCTCTTTGTTGGTATAAGCCAATTCCAGAGCAGAGTGACATAGAAGAGGCATTGAAACAAGTATGCACAACCATTAGTGATTCCAGTTCGTAGCACAACAAGGAAAACTAGTTAGGCCGACTAGCCAAATTAAAAAAGATTCAATAACTAGAATGAGAGGTAGCCAACATGCAAAATTCCTATACCAGACAGTGGCCAATCGGAATAAGAGATCTCACTTTAAGCGCTCCATGGCGCACACTTAAAAAAAAAGATGAAGAGTGAGAGGAATGCATTAAACTCGAATGGTAAGATTACAAACAATAGTAAGGAAAATGTTATAACACTAACTGCAATGCTTGGTTATTTCACTCGGTGCCATACAACTACTAAGTTTAGATATTATCAATTCAATTGATTTAAAAATATATATATGAATTAATAGCTATTTGAGCCATTTCGGTCGAACACTTCCTAACTTGAGTTTGAAATACCTCCATAAGTATATATGGAAGACTTGCAATATAAGAGAGCAACAACTCCCTTCAAGGCTTAAAGAAAATGAAGGTGTTTGTAATTCAAATCGATCGACATGTAACCAAGTGAGCTTGATATGCACATGGGAGTTCAATGTAATTGATAACTGCTATTCTAGTTGCAGATCAAGCTTAACATGGCAATATCAGTAACCGAAACCTAAAGTGAGGAGAGGAGAAAGGAACGGTGGTCCTGGTTGTAAACACAAGATTTAGATGTCAAATTTAATTCAACTCTAGAGGATCTGTATTTAGAAATAATCTTCTATGATTCAAGATCAAAGGCATCCCTATTTTGGCAGAACAAAAACTAAAATCCACAGGCGTGATAGCTATAAAAAGAGACAGAAAACCAAATAAAAGAGACTTTAGATTTAAAAGCCGATTGTGTGAAGGCTTAGTAAGAAATGCGAAGGAAGTATAGTTCTCTCTACAAAAATATACACAAAGTATCTATAGGCAGAATAACAACTACCATCCTCTATTCTATTTAATTTACTTGCAACACAATAGAAACTCCAATTTTGTTTAAAGAAATTTGAGCAATCAGATATAGAAGAAATGATTTGATAACTAGCTTAAGAACCCATAAAATACAGACATTCTCTACTTGTAATAAAATAACATAAGATTAAATGGAGGTAAGAAAAAAAAATGGAACCTCGATTCTTAGAGATGAAATTTGAGGCTGAGCTGAGATTGGTAGTTGAATTTGAGCTCCTAGCTGCTATTTCTCAATTTCCAAAGCTTAATATGTCCCCATCTGTTTGAATTTTTCTAGAATCCCCTTTCAGAATTAAAGGAAAGACCCCAAAACTCCTTTTCCAAGAACCAAAAAACTTTCAGCCAAAACTCAGAAACAAAGAGAGCTAAAACCCCTGTACCTAAAACATACACGGCAAAACCCCAAAAAAAAAAGAATTCGTTTCTTTTCCTCCAGAAGCAATAAAACCAATTGCCCTTATGGAGTTAACTCCACTTTCTCTTATTTAATTTTCCGTAACTATTTTATTCCATTCCCTCAAATTCCAATTTCTTTCCCCTTTTCAACTTTTATAAAATTTTACCTTTCATTCTAATTTTGCACACAATATACCCTTTTATTTATTAATTTGTTATTTCAAATGACATATAAAGGTTGTTTATGCAAATGTAATAGCAATATATATTTATATATCTATATATTTCATTTAAATATTCTATTTAGAAAAATAACTCTCTCTCTATTTAATTTATTAAAATCAAACACCATATTCGTTTTAATTTAATTCTTTAATATAATATAGCTTAATTTAATTTTACTTTAATTTCATTTACCAAGCCTTCAAATTTGACATTCAAAATAAAATGAAATAATCAACCAAGCACAAGACTCCAAAATCAGTCAACAAATAACAATTAGAAACATGACGAAGGTTATACAACCATAAAGAAATGAACAATACCAAAATACCTTACTGACGGGGTGCAACAACATGAATTCATCCTTGAAAAGGATGATGGCTCGAAGTGGGGGACCCAGTGTACCTCCAAACAATAACTCCATTAGGCTCAGGCACACTCAGACCTAATAATCAGGTGGAGTCGATGCCCTATACTCTCAACCTGCATCAAAACGAAGGGTCAAGCATGTGCATATAGAAATAACCAATCACATTGTGATGGGGAAATCACAAAGTCACAGGGCACTCACAAGCGAGTGATGCAACACTGTCCCCACAACCGACACATAACAACTAATATCACAACAAGATAGCTCATACATCCATCCATACATAACATCATCATATCCATGATACTCAACAAGCAATCAACTAATCTACTAAACATAATATAAATAAGAACATCAAATATCTCATTATCATCAAACTAACATCATAATGACATCAATATCACTAAGCTAGGCATCATAATATTATCAAATAGTCTCAACATCTACACATCAAAATATCACCATGTCTGAATAATAACCAACAGAGTCATAATGTTTATCAAACAGTAACATGGGGCCTAACAAACAACACCATAAAGCCTATATGTAAATCTAAGAGGTTGTCCAAGCAAAGCAAACTGAGGGGGCATCATAGCTTGTCCTTTTGACCCTGTTAATTATGGATTTTTATAATGTTGGCACACTTTTTCACAATTAAATTCATCATGGTCTTCTTCACCGCAAAATCTGTATTGCTTTCTCTTTTCCCTCATCATTCCATGGAAAAATGTCCCAGCTTACCACAATTAAAGAAAGTAGCGTCAACTCTTCTTTCTTGTCCACATCTACGACCCCTTCCTCCCTGGTATGGGTCGTTATCACTGTAGGCTCCCAAACCTTAGATGGCATTAGCGGTTCTCTGGTTTTGCCATAGCAGGACCCTATATCTGTGGTCTTGGGTGTATAATGGTCCTTCCACCTGTTGAAATGAACAAGACAACTAAGAGGGGGGTGAATCAACTGTAGGAAATTAAACCTTCAAAACCCTTAACAGTAATAAGATTCACAAGCATTCATTAAACCCTTATTCTATTAGTTTGATTAAACATGAAATGAAGATAATATAAACTGAAATCACTACACCATACACAAGAGAACACTAGATTTATGTGGAAAACCCAATGATGGAAAAACCACGATGAGGATTAGCTCACAATATAAGTAATAGCAAAACTGGTACAAAGGGGCTCACTGTCAGAATAAGACACACTGTCTGAAAGGCTCACAGCCAAGGCTCACTACCATAGAAAGAATACAAGAAGATAAAAGAAGAATAATATTACACCGAGAATGCTTCTCAATGCAACAAGGAGTCCACCACAATTGTTCACACTTTTGCAGTCTCACATGAAATATTTCAGATGCCTTCAACTCATTGCCTTCAGGAACCCTAACATGAAGTCTGCACTGCTCTACTCAAATTCACATCACACACATAATTCACATCAATCTTGTATGTATCTTCTTAATCTTTCCTTTTTACTTATTTGCATCAACACCATACATATTTATATCTAGCTCTACCTCAAAAACTTTCTCCAATGTCGGCCACTAGCTATTATACGTACAAATTCAAAATAGGTCGGCACCTAAACATTCCCGCGGTGGATAGTAATGAAAGGAAACCTACATAAATCTGTAATTAGGACCTAAATAAATCCCAACACACTTCAACACACTTCCACAAGCCTCACAAATAGTGTTAAACACAAGGTTGGCCAACACTCGTGCAAAACACCATAATCATTAAGTACACGCTTCTTTAACCCAATCCAAAAAGCTAATAGTTTTAGAAAACATAATTCACTTGAACTCAATTCATAGTAATCCATGAACTACTTAATATTCATTAAACACTTCATCCAAGCTCGTCTCATTCAAATACTTCAACTCAGAACAACTGGTAAACCTTATTTGCATACTAATAAATGAAACTCACTCTGTACTACACCAAATCAAGTAAGAAATTGAATACAAAAAGATAAAAGAATTATAATCAACTTCCCAAATCTGTACAACCTAAAGCCAAACAACGAAGAAATGCAGAGCAAATACATTTCTCCTAGGCCACAAAAAAATCACTAAACAACTGGTTCACATACTGGTGAAAATATCTTGCACTGTACAATGATCCAAAAACCCAAATTCTAAATATAGCAACCTCTGACAACCTTGAATACCTTGTAAGATCCACATATTCATAACATCAGCACAAAAGGAATTCGAAGCACAATATCGAGGCCTACTAAGAACACTTGCACAACATAGTTGACTTTGTTTATCAATTTTCTCAATATCCTCAACATCTTCAACCCATAGTTGACATCAATGACAACACCAGTCAGTAGACTTCCTATTGACATCAATGAAAATACCTTCATTCTTGCAACACCACCAGTCCTTTCATGTATCCCATCTCCCTATCATAGTTGGGTTCCTCTTTAACCCATAATTTGTTTGATGAATATTCTATCATTTCATGGCTATCCCATTTTCTACAAACACCAAAATATAGAGAGTTGGTTTTTATAATGCTGTGGAGGCCTACCCTTAGCACATTTACCTTCTTCTCCCCTATCTCCATCAAACATTTGTTTCAGATGTGGCCTTCTCTAACGCGATAAGAACACCATATGTTAGGCCTCTGTAGATCAATTTCTTGCTTCATAAGCTCATGTCTTAACCACAACCAATCAATTTCTAATTGGAATGTTTCCATTTTCCTATTCTATTTTTCCTTCTCCATCCTTCTCCACAACTGACCTTCTACCCGGCATGCCAATGCGAATAATTCTAAATATGAGCTAAAGTTTATGCTATCTAGGGATATTTTGAGTTCTGAAGTTATGGCAAAGAGGAACCATTCTCTTTTCTATTTTTTACTTAGTGGTTCTTCTAGCCACCTGACCACTTCTTTGAATCTTTTGTCAAACTCTAAGATTGAATCATCATCCTGCTTAGATAATTCTCTTAGCTTGCTCACTCCTTCTGATGGGAGTTCTAAACTATCAAAGTTTTCTAGAAAGGCTTATTTTACCTCATCCTAGGACTTATTGTTCTGAGGGTATGTTTTTTGATACCATTTTAGTGGTTCTTCTCTTAAGGAGCTAATGAAATCAAATAGCTTTGTACTTTCTCTTTATTTGTTTCAGCTTTTCCATATGGTTTCTAATAGGAAGACATGCTCTACAGTGTTATTAGTGTCCTTTT